>JAUESO010000267.1:0-70293 GCA_030914385.1 Drosophila antonietae
GAAGCAAAGAAAATTAAGAAAACAAACAAACAATACGCCCTTTGGCGGCATCATATGGAATCTGTTCCATTGCAGATCGTTGAAAGTTCATAGAGTAATTTTGTTGGGATATACATATGTATGTAGATATGCTGTAGAGGCTTGTGTATAATAAAGGGCTTAGAGCTCTTGTAGATATATGTATCTTGTATGTCTATTCAGATCGTTGCCTTGACTTCCAATAAGCTTAAACAACTTGATAACTATTGATAATAAAATGTAAATGCAGCAAATGCAATGACTATGTTTTGTATACCCCAAACCCATTGAAAATGGTAATGCAGGGTATAATGCTTTTGTGAAAATGTATGTAACAGGCAGAAGGAGACGTCTTAGACCCCACAAAGTATATATATTCCTGATCAGCACAAAAAATAAGTTGATATAGCCCTGTCAGACTGTCCGTCCGTCCGTATGAACGTCGAGATTTCGGAAACTACAAAAGCTAGAGAGCTGATATTTCACATGAACACTCGTATGTTAGCTACGCAGTACGATTTCGATAACCCATTCCATTTCCAAATTATCGATAAATTCGAAATTCGTTTACTTATTTTTTACTTTTTTTGCTTTTTAAGCTAGAGAGTTTAAGGTTGTATATTGAGATAGATATTATGGATACGCAGATGGTAGCCCAACCCACCTCCAAGCCTGTGCGGTTAGCAGAACGTGCGCTCATACGTTCGTAAAGAAGAAGAGTATTCGTTTTTTTTATTCAGGGTTCAGTCGAGCCATCTCGACTAGAGCCTTCTTACTTGTTTTATGATATAAATATTTTGTCTGACTATATCAAATATATTTCTATATAGTTATAAAGTAATGATATATAAAGTCCAACATTAACTGGATATCAATAAATTTAACAAGCAATGCAAGCGTTTGCTCGACGCTTGAAAACACCTTTGATTTGATATTCTCTAACTCTACACGAAGAGTTGTGCCATTTGATTTATATTCTCCAACTCTACACGAAGAGTCGTGCCAAGTTATTAAATAAGCGAGAGGCTCTACGACAGCCCTAACGTTACAAATCTATCGATTATTGAGCGTTACATTTATTCGCCTAACAGTATATCGTAAAAGCACAAGTGAATATTGACGATATTGTGAGTGACGATAGCTGCCTGTGTGGCACATTAAAAAAAAAAAAAACATACGAGTATGCACAACTATATATCTATATATATATACATATAAATATATATATATATATAAATATAGATATATATATATACATATATGATATATATATACATGTGTGTGCGTGGTATCTATTGACAAGCTGCATTGACTGCATCGATTGTTTATTATAGCAAAAAGCAAAGTTAAGTAAGTGTAAAGAAAATAATAATAATTTTTTTTTTTTTGATTGATTTTTTTTGGTTGACAATCGAAATCGACGAACGTGAAATCGGTGCGAATGAATAGTGTCAAAGAATTTGACAACTGACAATCGAAGTTTGACACATTGCACATCAAAAAACGTTGAGAAAGACAAGGTGTTTTCTGTTAGCTCCATTTTGCCGGTATTTACTCAAAAGCACCCAGACATGGCTGAGCGTCGTTTACGTAAGGAATTGCATGAGCTGTACAAACAGCAGCCAAGAAACTGTTGCGCCTGGCCCGTCACCGGCGATCTGATGCTCTGGGAGGCAACCATTTTGGGCGTGAGGAACACGCCCTACTATCTGGGCGTGTTTTCTTTGCGCCTCAAATTCAGCCACAACTATCCGTTTGTGGCGCCCCGTGTGCACTTTCTCACCAAGATCTATCATTGCAACATCGACTTTGACGGCTACATTTGCTGGGATCTGCTGAGCACCAAGTGGAGCGCCCTAATCAATGTCTCCACCATATTGCACGCTGTGTGCGCTCTGATGCGTGAGCCCAATGCCGATGATCCATGTGACGAGATGATGGCCGCTCTCTACCGAGACAATCGCAAGGAGTACATGAGCAATGCAATTGACTGGACTCTACGCTATGCGATTGCACCAAGCGTGACGCTGCCGCCGCTGCAGCTGCTATGCAGACCACTAAGGCAACGTGGCCATCTCACTGGGAATCAGGATCGCGACCAGTCACCTAGAGGCCGTGCAATTGGCCGTGTGGCAGGACAACTTTGCATTCAAGCTGCCCACCATGAGGCCGAATCTAATGCACCCGAGGCACCGCAGACAGCTGAAGAGCAGCAGCCCAATTCCGATGATATATGAGCAGCAGTTTAACTGAAAATATTCTCAACATTATATTTATATTTATCCAGTTTTTGCATAATATATATGACTGCAGCTAAGAACTAAGAGTTCTCAATAATATTGTATGTTTGTATTCTATCTCTTTAGTCTGAAACGAGTTCAGCTTAGCTCCAAAAAAATCAATTGAGAAAATGCTAAATATGGCAAAATATTGAAAAATTTTTAAGCTAAGTTTGAACTATATTATATTTATTATAGATTGTTCTATATATATGTATATATATATTTCATTAACTTGCCAACTCAACTTTAATACGATTCCCTTGAACTACTTTGCTGCTGGAATGCTCAAGTTTCTTTGGGGGTTTCATCTGCTGATTTATTGACATAATTTGTGGGGTAAGCGAATGCGATTTGAATGCCATTAATCAGCAAAGGGAGACAATAGCAATGGAATATGATGCTAGGCAGGCAAATGAAGCACTTGAAATACCCTGTAAAAGCAGAGACAGGCATGCAATGAGAATCGCGCACAATTTCGAGTGTAGGAAAACTTAAAGAATATTCCGCTCTCAAAGAAATCTAAAAAATATATATATATAAAATAAATTTTGTGCGGCGCAGTGAAAGCAAATACCCTTTGGCCAGGGCATAAACATATTGCCTCCACTTATGTACATATATTTTATTATATTATATTATTGATATGCAATCCCAAAAACTTAATCAAGCAAAAATTGTTCAAGTTTTCGCTTTCGTGGCACAAAACCCACGCCACGCCCACCTCCCCTCCAGCGACCCACTCGGCCGAAGGACGACTTTTATTTTGTTGTTTTCTTGGCCATTTGCGTGCCGGAATCTGGTCAAGCGCTCAGCCAGTTAAAGAGTTTGCGCTTCAGTTCGATTTTCTTGCTTGCAAACTTAAAGATACATTTGTATCTTTACCCTTACACACACACACACACACACACACAGTCATAACAGATAGTCGCGTGCGTTGTGCTTATAAGTAAGCTCCTCCGCATGTAACTGGCCATTGCATGCGACCATCGCTTGGAGCTACTCCTGGGAACCGCATGAGACTCGACCAGCTGTTGGCTTCGACGATTGCATGCAGCCAACGCAAGTGCCTCAGATACATTTAACTAATAAATGCACTTGCCATATACATTTGTGGATGATGCAGTATGCTGCCGTAATCTCTCCCTATCTCTCTCTCCCCTCCTCTCTCAGACTCTATCTATACAAAAGGCATAGAATGCGGTAGCTGAATGTATTTCTTGGAGCCTTAGCTCTGTTTAATCTAATACCAGGAAAAAAATCCTCAGAATGTTTTTATTGTGCCGGCAGAATATATATATATTTAGTATAGCTATAGTTAGATATATATTCATTTTCAATAAATATTTAAAAAGGAATACAAAACTTTAAGTTCTCATATATCTAATGAGATAATTGGAAAAGAAGTTCTTAAAGAAGATATCATAAAATTAAGCAGGAATTTTGTATAAAATTTCTATATTGATAAATCTATAATATAATTGTTGATATATCTGTATAGAGTGTAACATCCATTTAAATTTAAAATTGACAATTTTTGCAGTTCTTAAAAAGATTTCCAAAGAAATTTGAGTTTTACAATTTGTATTTTTAGCTAGTTCCACTTAATTAATTAATTTAAAAATAAGACTATAAACAATTTAATTATTTTAATTTATTCGTAACTAGACAATATATGTTATATATATTTTTATTTAAATTCATTTCTTTTTCAATTTATTTTATTTTCCTAACGACAGTTTTATTCGCTCGATGATATTACAAATCACATTTACTTAAACATTTTTATTTTTATTATTATTTTTGACTGCTAAACTGTATACACATATGTTTATACTGAGTTTATATACAAATTGCTTAATTCATAAATGAAAGTCGTATATATTTTATTTCATTCTATACAATATTCTCTTGGTACATAAACTTATAAACTATTGATAATGACAGCTGCTTCAAGTTTCTCAGAGCTGGCAAACACAGCTCCAGCTGTTGTCACAAGAAGAATACACAAAGTGTTGATTGAAATTCTGTAAAAAAAAAGAAACAAGAAAAAATTATAAGCTTGATGAGACTATTTCCAGCTAAACTGCTGCTCATATATCATTGGAATGTGACTGCTGCTCTTCAGCTGTCAGCTGTGCCTCGTACGCATTAGATACGGCTTCGTGGTCGAAAGCTGTCCTGACACTCGTCCAACGGCTCGGATCTCTCGGTGCCTGTTCCCGATCCTGATCACACAGCGTACAATATGATGGAGACATTGATCAGGTAGCTCGGCACGTTTCAACAAATGCATATGTAGATAATGATATATATATAAAATGCAATATCAATACTTATTGCGAAAATAAAATTGGAGACACAGCATACATCTGGCACAGTCAGTTACAGTGTATATACATTATACATATTATATACATACATATACACACATACCCATTATCAGGTGTCCGGCTTGCATGTTTACGAATACATCGACAAATTCCAATTGCCATTGTGCTTAGCTCCTATATAAGGGTAGCCAGCGTAGGGCTTATGATATTGAGGGTCAAGCACTTTGTCTGACTGGACAAGACAGTGAGAGGGGACGGGGTTAAGGGGTGAGTGTGGGCTGTGGACTGTGGTTGAGGATGGGCTGAGGGCAACAGCCAAGATACGAGCTGAGCAGCATAGAAAGGGCTATTCACGTCGTACAATCAATTGCTATTAGTTTTCATTACAGTCAAATTACCATAAAATCACATAGACCGTTAGTTGAGTTCGTGCCTTGCGGGCCTGTTCGCGTTGCCATTTGTCGCTGCCAGGGTTGCCACCTGACCGCAATGTACACACTTTTTCGATATTCATAGAATAATTACACTTTATCAAGACGGCGCAGTTCATGAATTAACACGAAATGAAGCTGGGGGCCGAATGCCAAACGAATCGACCGAGGGTCGACAGGAGGCGTTTCCTGCTTCGATAGTTTTACCGGCTGTCCCAGCGACTGTGGCTTGGAAATTAGTCAAGTTTGTTACGTTTATGTGAGAGAATTACCGTAATTAGAATATATTGAGCAATAAAAGTGATTTTTATTATTGGAACGCACAACGTGAACTCGAACAAGGAGCATTGTCGATGATGAGGACGACGACGACGATGATGATGGTGACACAAAGGCTACAGGATACAGCTGAGCGGACTGTAAGGGTGAGCAGACACACACAGAGACACACAGGTATGTCAATTGGAATAACTGTAATGGGGTCAGAGGACATTGTCGACATTTCTGGCCTTTTGTCGGTCATTTTGTGCGGCTTCTTACTTTAGCCAATGGCCATTAAATGGCTGCAGGACACACTCTTCTCATTGTTGCAGCCCAAAAAGATGGCCGCCGAGGCACTTGAAGGAATGTCCATAGCGCAGCGATTCCAGCTCATCCTCAGCTCGTCTAAATGAAAATATTACCAAGGCTTTTGTATTGGCTATTGTATTAGCCGAAACAATTTAAAGATGGCTTGTTAAAGAGCTTTAAACGTTATATTGCCTATGCAGCTGAACGATTGGGTTTGGGTACTAACTGGATATTCGAGTGTGAAAATTCGAGCATAAAGGAATGTGTAGACAATAGTTGGGAGGCAAATGAATTTTAGTAAGTAAAACCATTTTGGGATGAGGTATGCTTTGAGCAACTAAATTTAACTAGCAATTCGAATGTGATTCTCTAAGAAATCGATCAATTATTGGGAATTATGTTTGACTTGGAATACAGTAGAATCCGGTTATAACGACGCTTAAGGGAACGTCGTTATATCCGGCAGATGCTATAGTTTGTATGGTGAGTGGAATTTTCGTCGCAATAACCGTACGAATCGTTATACGTATATACGAGTCGTTATAACCGGTTTCTTTTTTCGGTGTTGATATGATTCTTGTGTGCTAGAAATGTTTTTTTCTGATCTCTTGGAATTGCTGTATCGTTTTAGATGTTTAGGCTTAGAGATCATTTTATATTATTAGCAGTTTGAAAACTTTGAAGCTGATAAGATCATTGGAGAGAGAGACCGTTGTGGGAGAGCGGGGAATCTGTGTGCTTTCTCAAGATTTACTTCTTAGAATCCTAAGTGATACAGCTGCCTTTAAAAGTATCAGCTTTCACAGTCGATTTCATATCGAAAAAAGTTCCCCATATTGTTTTGATTTTTTTAATGTGAGAGAGTTGTATGATAAGTTAAGATAAGACTTCATAATATTTATGTAATTGAAAATGTTACCTATAAAAATATTGAGCATATTTTGGATATAAAATTATTTATAGTTACCAATTGTTCAATCTTGAAAAACACCCATGTCTTTAGAGTGTGTTACTGAAATAACGGTAAATGTTATCAGCCATGTGCCAGCACTGTCAGTTGCCACAAGCCAGCAACAGCAGCAGCAGCAGCCACAGCAGCACTCAACAGCTGTCCCATACGCAAAATGTGTAGCACTTCATAAAGACTGTGCCGAAAATTAACTTTGACACACACTCCAATAGCCAAAGGCCCACGCCCACGCCCACGCCTCACACAGCATATGTGCGTGGGTGTGCATGCCATAAAAACGCAGCTCATTGGCTCCTAAACATGCCGTTTATGAGCACAGACATACACGCTAGCCTGGCCGAGATACATGTAGGAGTATTGAGTCCGATAGTCGTCGTCTCTGCAGTAAAAGGAACATGGGCTAAGTACAGCGCCGTAGCTGTCATAGAGCTGACCATAACGTTGCATTGTGTGATTACATTGACTCTCTCTCCCTCTCCCTGTGTGTGTTGGAGGGGGGGGGCTGCCAAGAAGCGAATGTCAATAGCCAAAAGCAGCTGTCAAAATACAGACACCCTATGTGCCCGGGCTGTTAATGTAATTTGACAATGAATCGTTACGTCTAAAATCTGACTGTACCACAGGACCTAGCGACTTTTCGACCTTCTGGCGTGGGCAGTCCGATGTGGAGAGAGTTCAGAGCACTCGCTGTTGGCTCTCGCACAGCTCTATGCAACTTAATCGATTGACAGTGCGGCATTTTAGGGCATTTTCTAGGTAATCGACTTTGATGGCCAGCAGAGACAGTGAACGGCAACTTAATGAGTTGCCACTCGCGGGAAGATATGTCTGTCTGTCGAGTCTGTCCATCTGTCTGTGCTAGTACATAAATCGCTGTCTGGTCGTTTATGAAAACATTTGGCGTGATCGTTAAGTTCGAATACGCATTAAACATTGGCACTTTGGGCAGCCATTTTGTTGCGCAATGCAAAAAGCGTAAAAAAAAAACAAGAATACAACACATTTTAATAGAGCCGCAGTTTCATAATGCCCTCCTAACAGCCTTAATGCGTGTGCACTTAAATCTATAATATAAGAATGCATAAAATATTGCATAGTATAAATTAAAAGGGTCGTGCAGCGTGTGTGTTAGGCTGGACCTGTTTTTCAAAGCGATTGAGTAGCGTGAGTCTAAGAGCTTTGCAAGGGGACGTAATGTAGAGCAGGAGCTTTTGAGCTGTTTAGCTAAAATCTTCACGATCAAAGAGAGTTCAGTAGCTTTAAGCAGATTATCAAAAGAGCTTCTCAGTTGAAGAGCATTTGAAGAGCAAACTCAAATGAGTTTTTAAGCTGAAAATAGAGAAGTGAAGCTTGAAATCTGCAACTAATCAGAGTTTTTACAGTTACCCAATGAGTTAACTCAAGTCTAGAGTTGAGCTATTGAAAAGGAGTCAAAAAACGAGGATAAGCTTTAGAACTGAAAAATATATATGAAAGACTATAGTAAGCTTTTGAGCTCAAGATAGATAAGTAGAGATAAGTTAAGTACTTTCTGATCTCTCCTGAGAAGCTTTTAAGCCAAACAAAGTCTTGAAACAGAACGAATTGAAAAACTCATATAAGCTTTGTGAATTGAAATTATATATTTAAGGCTCAGTTTTTAATCCTAAGACATAGATGTAGAGTTGAATATATATAGTTAATTCGAGCTTCTGCTTTTGCCATAGAATGCCTTCTACGATGAGCTTCTAATGTAAATTTATAAAAAAGTGTGTTTAAAGACTAGATGAACTTTTAAGCTGAAGATATATTAGAACAGCTTTAAGGTTTTACTGTATAGTATCCCAAAGATTCAAAAGCTCGTACAAAAAGCGTACACAAGTTTGTAAACGTTTTAAATACAGAGAGCTTTTGTTTTTAGTAAAGAAGATCAGGGATATAAGAAAACTCATTGCTCTTATTTTCGATGTAGAGAATCATTTAAGCTTACTTGATTTAGCTGCAATTCTATGCAAGTTCCGAGTATATAATCAAGAAAATGAGCATAGAGTATTGCCTAGTCACTGCAGCCTAATTAATCTATATGATGCATACATTTTATAGTTAAATATCTCAAACTTGATAATTAAGTTTTAATTGAAGCTTTTAGTTAACCAAGAGGATTGATTACTACAAATGGCAAGCCGACAGCTATTACAACGAACAAGGTCCAGCCTAAAAGCTAGATGGGAAAATTGCATTAAATTAATGCTGTGTTAACGCAAAATTGCGTTCACAAATCCAATCTGCCAGTTGCCAGTTGCCAGTTACTGGCCGGTTGCTAGCGCCGATAAATGAGCGGGAAGAGATGGGCGGTGATGGTCAGAGGACCACATTGGATTACAGGCTGCAGCGCCTGGCTTTGTCAATGGAGAACGGTGAGTGGAAGGCTCTGGCTTGGACCTAGTGAAAGTCGAGCAGCTGTAATTTGGGCAGCATCTTTCGGAGCACTTGAGGCTGCCCGAACTCTGTATCTCCGGTAGCCGCTGCTGCTGCAGGCATTCATTTGCACAGACCGGGTTTCGATTTGTGGTCAGTGCAGCTCTTGAAAGCCAAGTGCTACCAGCAGGTCTGTCAGGTGTGCCAAGTGTGTCAGGTGTGTGTGCTGAAAAAAAAAAAGAAACCTAACAAGCTGGTCAGGCGGCCAAATAGATAAACTGGCGTCACATGCTCCGCAATTTGACTCCATTGCACAGCAGCTTATGTGCCAGCTGTTGGCTAAGTCACACACACACACACACACACACACACGTGTATGGCGGAGACAAGCGTTTCAGATTTACAAAACATTTTATACATTGAGGGCGAGGGTCGCAACTTGCGGCTCAGATTCGGCAGGGCTGCCTTCGATGTTTGCGGTGGCCAGGGACGACTGTTGATGCCACAGCCACGCTGCTGCTGCTGCTGCTGCTGTTGCTGCTGCTGCAACACGTCCATCAGTGGCCCATTGTCTGTGTCGCGCATACATAATGAAGTGGACCCGAACTGTAGCAATGTAGACTGCCACAGTCTCTGCCTCCTGCCTGGTGCTTGCTGCTCCTCTTCTCTTGCCACGCCTGTTGCATTTACCTGCAGCAGTTCCTGTTCCGCCCCACATGCCTAATGACGATGCCAATGATGATGATGATGTTGCTGTTGCTGTTGTAGATAATGAAGCTACTGTTGCTGCCATTTTTGGGGCTGCAGCTGGCTGGATTGGCTGACTGTTTGTTAGCGCTCTACGTGAACGAGCGCCAAGAAGTGCAGGTGGAAATGAAGTTGGAAGTGGTATTGGAGTGGCACTTGTGCTGTGTATTGAAAGAAGCGCAATTAGCACTTCGATTGTGTGTCGAGTTGACGCGATTTGCATCAAATTAATGTCTTTATCAAGGGGCAAACAGAGGCGACAATTGGTATACACGAGCTAGCATAATAATTTTTTGACAAAGGTCACTAAAGCAGTTTAACTCTTGAGAGGGTGAAGGAGAGAAAGAAAGAGCGAGAGAGACTATGAAAGAATTTCGAATCAGGAAATTTTAAAGAAAATGTTGAGTACAAACTTTTCTCTCTCTCTCTCTATCTCTCTTTGTCTCTTTTTGATGAGCTGAAGTTGGGCTTGAGAATGATTGTGTTAATTATTTTCCAAAATTGTAATCAATGCTCTACTGAAAACTGTTAAATTGAATTGCTTGACTTCAGATGCTAAAGATCCGTCTCGACTATCGACTCTTATACTCTCAAATACCTATCATAATACTTTTCAGAAACTGGATATGAAAATTATTTAGATGATATGTTATATTATAAAACTATAAGATATAGTTTTGAGTAAGTCAAAGTAATGTGAAATCATATAATAAGAAAATCACGTCTAGAGCAAGTAGGCGTATCTAACTTTTCACATATACATATATTAAATATGTATATAGAGAGAAATTGTATTTGAAAGAAGCTCAGTCGATACGAAACGCTTCAACTACTTTCATAAATTATCAAAAGCGTATATTTTGTAATAATTGTGCATAATGAATTGGATGGAGATTGATACTGAAGATTATGGTTCTTCTGCAAGCAGGAATATTTATTACAATGATGAGGGAGACCTTAAGCAAGTGAAATATGCCAACCTGTGTGCTATGAACAGTGAGCCCGCTGTGGGCATTCTGACCCAAGGTGGCATTATCCTGGCCAGCGAAAAGAAGATGAAAATGAAATTTGCTCTACACGATTCAGTCCACAAGTTGGAACAAATTGGCCAAACTATGGGATTTGCATTTGCCGGCTTGACGGCCGATTTTCGCGTCCTCGCACAAAGGTACAACAAGAAGTTGGGGAACTTCGAGATGACTCACGGTTGTGAAATGAGTGTGGATGATGTGCTGGAAGACATGTGCGGTACCATGCAGGAGGCGACACAAGAGTTTGGTTTGCGTCCCTTTGGTCTGACACTGATTATCGCCGCCTGGAGGAACAATCGTGGGAAGCTTTATACAATGGATGCTTCAGGCGCATATAACAAACGCAGGTACTGTGCCATTGGCCAGTATATGACCGAGCGCTCATCCTACCTGAAGAGCAGGTACAATAGACGCATGGATCCCGAAGACGGCGTAACACTGGCAATGGAGACCCTTTTGCTGGGGAACCCACACCTAACTGTCGACGAGATTGAGATTGGAATTGTCGAAGATGTTGGGCTGCTTCGTATATGTAAGGAGACCATTGCCTCATATCTATAAAACATATCTTCAGTTAAGCAGCCCAGTTCAGTATGGAACGGCTGCAATGAAACATAGCTAAATTCTACAATACACTTCATGTGATGTTTGGTATCTATATAATTCAGGCAACGTTAAATGTGAACCCGATGGAATGAAACATAATCTTTAAAATACACCTCGTTTATTATGGAAATCTTTAATTGAAATGGTTGAAACGAAGCAACTCAACTCCAGTTGTGGTAGTCGTCGAAAGGGAGGGGTGAAATTTTTCTCAATTCTATTTTACCTTACCAATCAGGCAAAGTTAACTGTGAAACGGTTGGAATGAAACATTATATTTAACATATCCAAGTTACGTTGTGGGCGCAGCTCGTTTATCATGGAAATGCGTATTCGCACAAACTCTGAATGTATCAATAAAGCAATCAAAACAAAGCCATGCCACAACGGAATGAAACATATTTTTTTCCTTCCTATTTCTAAGAATTTTCCAAGTGCGAAACGAAATAAATGCGAAACGCGATAAGCTAGAATGTTAGCTGAGAGATTTGTTGCGTTGCGGTAAACTTTCTCACACGCATTGTTTCTATATTTCCCTCTCTCTCTCTGTCCCTCTCTCTTTGCATTTATCTCTTGCTCTATGTAGAGGCATTCTCATTTATTGCAACGATCTGTTGCATCAGATTTGATGCATTGTTCTTGGATTACTGCCACGAGAAATACAGCCAGAGAGAAGGAAAGAGAGAGGGAGGGAGAGGGAGAGAGGATAAACAAGTGGAATCAGCACAATGCTAAACACCAGAATGTGAACTGGTGCACGACGATGACACGGACGTGGCCGAGGTCGAGGCTGAGGACGCGGACGCAGACGCAGACGCAAACGCGAAAGGAGACGTAACAAAGATGAGGATGATGATATTTTCCACTCATTCTTGCCCGCTGCAGATGTGTCAAGTGGCACTTGCGGCATCGCTTGACCGGAGAGCAGGCGTGCACCGGCCAGCTTACGACTGGCTGTTGGGATGCTCCGATGCTCCAATGCTCCAATGCTGCGATGCTGCGATTGCTGGGATGCTGATGCCGGCGTTTCACCTGGCGACGAGAGTTGTCGTGTTTTTGTCTCCCGGCATCCTTTATTTATTTATTTTCTTGCCCGGGTTTTGGTTGCCCAGCCGTTTCTTGTTTTCTCTTCGTTTTGTTTTTATTTTTTTATACTTTTATTTCATTTGCCTTCAATGCAATTATACTGGATAAATATCTTCTTCCGTTTTAGCTGTAATTACAAAAGTTTAATTGAGTTTTCTCGGCTCGTTGTGTTCGTTTCTTTTTCCCTACTTCATTTTTTTTGTTTTGCACTTGTTTTTGTCCTGTTGTCGTCGTCCTGTTCACCGCTCGTCGACATCTCTGGCGCTGGCTGTCGTTGCGGCTGGCTAGGAACTTTATCCAGCTCCTCCTCTCTTTCACTCCGTCTGTCTCTATGTTAAGTCGTCGTGGCTGTGAAGCTGTCGCCGTGGCTGCCGCTGACGTTTTTTTCCCCATCTGGATCTGTCTCCAGCTGTATATTCTTTTTTTTTTTTATTGTTGATGTTGCAAAAACAAAAATAAGAGAAAGAGTTGTTTTCAGCCTGCGAGGCCTGTCTATCTGCTGCCACGTGATTGTTTTTCGCCACAACAAGAGCGAGATAGAGACGCAGACAGACACAGAGTGTGCGAGGGAAAGAGAGAGAGAGAGAGAGGCAGATAGGCTGTCAGACTGCGGACCGCCTGAGGCTGAGTGATTTCTTCTACTTTGAACGTCCCAAGGACAGGCGTAATAAAAAGTGATTAAAACTGAGCGCAATTTGACTTAAAGCCGTCTGCCCTAACCTCACTCGAGCAGTGCTGCCAATTTGTTTTAAATAAATAGCGAAAGTGTTGAGCAACGGCGCAAAAGCAACGCTCAAGCCTCACATGACAGTTGCTCTTGGATTTTAGCTGAACACATAAGGATGAGCGCTACAGATTCTGGTTAATTTATTCATTGCAAATTTACATGCTCATGTTTGCAAATTTAAAAACTGCACACACGCACACACAGATAGAAAGAAAGCGAAAGAGACGACAAATGCATAGTTAGAAAGAGTGTGACAGAGAGGTTGGGCAGAGAGAGAGAGAGAGAGAGAGATAAAGCCGAGTGCTGGGGCCGTGCAAGCGAGTTTATTCAAAGCAGACTCTCCTAGTAATATGTAAATCGCATTGCCAGTGCCAAAGTGGAATTTGCTCAGAGTCAGCAGGCTTCCCAGTTGCAACTGCAACCGCAGGTCCACCTCAACAGCGCTTCACTTCCATTCTCCATTCTCCATTCTCTGTCCTCTGTATCCTCTCTGTCCTCTACCACATTCACATTCACATTCGCATCAGCGCCTCCGTATGGCGAAACGTTCAGTTATTTTCCTATGGGAAAAATCCACTTGACGCTACCCCAATATTTACATATCATAGTTGGCTCCACAAATGAATTGGTGTGAGAAACACGCAGAGAAAATGAGAGAGGAAGTAGCAAGGGTTGTGAGAGAAAAGAGTGGAAATACGTGCCAAGTAAATGCGACGTGTTGCGTTAAACACTCAAGCCTATGCACTTATACATATGTATATACATAACATAACATTCATATAACATATGTATGTTATGTATTATGTAGAAGAAGCTCTGGTGAGCCCTAGACACTTATTATATATATTCATATGTATATGTCTGCAGAAAAAATATTTAGAAAATAAAAAAAGATTGGAGTGGAGAAAATATTTTAAAATTAGTTTCTTATTTATAAAATTCAGTTATAATTTTTAAATATATTTATCTATCAATTGATTAACATGCTGAAATTTTTGCACTTTTGCAGGCTTCGCATGTTAATCTAATCAAAAATTAATTAAACATACATATATTTTATAGCTTAGGAATAGATAATCAGATTAATATTAAGTCAAGGCTCGGCCCAATGGAACTTGAGGGCGATGGATCGTTTCGTCGATCTAAACGTATTTTACTACATTTACTCTTTATTTATTTATATTTATTTTTTATATATCTTCTTTTCATTTGTTTAGTAATTTTATTTTTTTTAAATATATATTTATATTTTTAAATTTTTTATTTTAGTTTTAATTTTATTCATATATTATTTTTTAAATAAAAGAAATTTGTGTTTTTTGTTGTTAATTTCATTTTCATTTGAGTTAGCAGTTGAAGAGCTTGACAAGCTCATTTCACCCTCTTCATGCTACGCTACGTTTAATACTAAAAAAACATAAGTTTTTTTTAACAGAAACACAAATATAATATAGCAAATTAGATGCGCCTGAGTAATCGAATATTTATGATGGGACATGAACATCAACCGAATATATATAAATAAATACATGCATGTACATATATGTATATAGATGTCCACATAAGCATCCCCATAAAACATTACTACACGCTGTACCCAAGCAGCCACACATACTCTGAAGGGGAGGTTGGGGGAGGGAGTGTGTCGCTTGTCAAAACAAATCCGTAAGAGATTACATTAAAAGGCGCATTTGGACAGCTCAATCGCAAAATAGAATACACCTATACGAGCAGACGAACGGGCAGATGAGCAGAGGTACATAACTTTATATGAAATATCTATATTTATATGTAGTCTATGTGGAATGCATGCGAAAATATCCCCATTGGATTTAGTAGACGCCAGCGTGCACCCAACTCAAGCCGAGTCCTTAAGACCCTGTATCCTTGTTCCTTCATCGCGAATATTTTCTCTCTACTATTTTTTATTTCATCTCCCTCTATCTCAGTGTGTGTGTGTGTGTGTGTGCTGGAATTGATGGAAAGTTGTGTAATACGAACTGACAGTAGTTTTCATTACGAATTCATGTTGTTTACTACATTTTACCTTTTTTCATTCGATTTTCGAGTGGGCTGTGGTCGGAGCCAAAAATATGAACAATGTTTGTTTAGTTCCTTGCTATTAAGACAATTCGAGTTTATTAGTTGTTGAACTCTTTTGGAACTGGAAGTCTCGGAGTTTGAGTTAGAGTTAGAGTAAGAAATTTGAAGAGATTGAATTGAGGACTTGGATGTCATCTATTAACAGAGCTCGCCAATATATTCTGAACGTTTCTCAAAGTCAGCAAATAAAAGTTTTTCACTCACACTTTAAGAAAAAACTCAGAGCGCAAACAAATGCATAAGTTCTTCAACGAGTTCATACACGATCGTAGTGTATGTAGCAAAATGTCTCATTTCTATGTAGTGCAGTGTAAACGCATTCTCTTCGCTGAACACAGTGAAGAGTGCTTGCAGATAAGTCTATAGAGTCTAGAGAGTCTATATCTGCTCATTTACCCAACCTCATTGTATGAACGTCAATCGTGTGGCTCCCGAAACGATGTTCGGGAAGAGAGCGTCACACGAATAGATCAGTGCTCAATTGGAAACCGAAATGAATATAACCGAAGGCTCTTGTTCCGAGAGCGAAACCGAGAGAGTGTAATATTTTTGTAATCTATGCATTTGCACAATAAGAAACACTCATTCATTAACCAAAACTATTTCCCAAGCCAATTCAAGCCAGACAAGCACTGAGCCGCTGCAAGCTCCGCACGTCAAATGAATCTCCGCTTGGGTAAACTTTTGAGTTATGCAATCAGCCATATATACAGATATATATGTATATATATATGTAAATTTCTATATATTTGGCTATAGATGTATAAATTTTGTTATTTCGAGTATAATTATGAATTAGCATAACGGCATATTATCTGCTTATTCATTTGATTGCACACAGAATGCTGGAAGACAACGAACGTTAGACAAAATTCACCTTTGACCAAATTTTATCTGTGATTTGTTTGTGGCTGTGGAAATGTAAGCAAATGCTTCTAAGCCGACAAAGCTGCTTACCTTATAGCTGTCTCTTGTAGTAGTTGTTGTTGCGGATGGAGCATCTTGAGCAGACATTTCGACTGACAATTTGAAGGACTGGACATGCTGCTTGACTTTGTTATGCAAAGAGCTGTCCCCCTCTATCTCCCACCCTCTCCCACTCTCTCTCTCTCTCTCTCTCTCTCTCTCTCTCTTTTTCCATCTATCTTCTGCCTTATCTCTACTCGAATTTGAATCTGATTCTGACCTTTGTGCAGGACCACAGTGGGCACTCTATAAATTGTATAACTATTTTCAATAACAGCACATAACAACAACGTTCGTGCTTCAAGTTGAGGGGTTTCCATCGCTCGCCTCTTGCTGCTCCTGGGCGTTAAGGGTTATGACCAGGGCTGCCAACCTCTTGCACAGGTGCACCAGACCCCACTCTCTCTCTCTCTCACCTCTCGCCTTTCGCCACTCGATTCTGTGCTTGGCTTCTTCATCTACTTCATTGCCTCTTTGCCATTACCCAGCACTGGTTTTTGTCTTTGCTTGTTCTCGACTTTCGGCAACTTCTTGAAAGTACTTTAACCCCCCAACCTCAGCGACTTGCTATGCACCAATACTTACACACAAAGTGTAGGTGAGTGTGTGTGTGTGTTTATATTATTTTTTTTTTATGTCTTTTGGTAATTTAGCATATTTCTAAAGCATTTGTTGTGGCTGCTGCTGCTGCTGTTGTTGTTGTTGTTGCTGCTGTTGTCGTCTGTCGTGTTTCAAGTTTTGCTTCACCGTTTGCGGTGTGCAAATGCAAATTGCTTGGCTTGCATATCCTTTATGTCTTTTGTTTTTCCTATATTTTCTTCCAGCTATACCCTAATCGAAAAGCATTACAGTATATTACCTAAAGTTATCCAGAGTTTTCGAATTTCGCTCCACTGTAAAGCTCTGATTGATCTAATCCCAGGCTGGCAGGCAGCTTATGCACAGCTGTATCAAGTAGATCGTAAATGTATATATATGATATATCATATATATCATCTATATTCTATTTAAATCATAGAGTCATCTGCATCATCAAATAAAAAGCTCCTAGGAAAAACCTTTTCCTTTTCCTATTTTCTCAAAAAAGCTTCCTTTGCTTTCAGTTTATATATTTCAAGTGTATTTCATTTTCGACTTGGTTCCACATATTCAATTTTCTAATTTTTTCACTTCTTTTTGAGTCTGGTTAGGGCGCAGAGGCAACAGATGCTGTTGTTACTGAAGTGCGTCCAGCCGCGTTGATAGTTTTATTGTTCGAAAGCATATACATACATTTGTACATATGCATATAAATGTACATATATTTAAATATCTATATGGTACATTTATTTGTAAAGTTCTCTTAAGTAGTTGACTCAAATAGTCTATTAGCTTCTAAAGCAAAGCTGATAATGTTTAACAAGCTCTTCAGCCCGTGGTCATTTGCCTGTCTCAATATCAAGTTTGAAAGTTTTGCGAATGATATGTAGCTGGGAAGGACAGGGAAGAGTTGAAGAAGTCTGTTTAATCTCGGCTCTGGAGAGCTAAGGGTTAAGGCATGGACTGACCTCGACTTAGAATATCATTTTTTAAGGCATATCACTATGATCGAAAACTGACAATATAGTATTACAGTAGTTGCTAGAGCAGATAAATTCTAATTTAATTGTAGAGGTTTGTCTTGCTCTAAGCAGGGCTTATGGGATAGGGACTGAGAAAACTTTAGGAAGTCTGTTTAATCCCGGCTTTGAATGGGGAAAGACTTTGATTAACCTAGACTTAGATTATCAAGATAGAACATTCAAAATGTAGATTTACAGTAAATTGTAGAGTAGAAGAATTCGAATAAAAAGGAATTGTAAAGGCCTGTCTTGCATGGCTTAGAAAGTCTAATGTTGGAGTCCTATGCTGGAGAGCCTAGAGCTCTGAAGTCTACAAAAAACTGTATCTAAAATATGTGAGTTATCATTCAGTGAATTCTCAAGCTTGAGGCATTCTCAGGCTCAGACTTAAGGAAATATTGGCTAAGACACTTGTGTTGAAAATGTGGATGATTAGAGACTTTCAATGGATCTAGGAATATATATATATGTCAATTAAAATTTGTATTCTCTAATTAACAACAGACTAAGACTCTACTAGCAAACTCAGCATGCTATCACTGCTTTCAGTGGAGTCAATCGATAGATGCAGCAGCTCACTGAACCCAACTGAATAATCATGCTAAATAATATTCAATATAGCAAAGTAACTGCCAATTGTTTTGGATTAATTATCGGATCAGTAACTCGGCTGCCCAATTAGCGCGTTTCTCATAAAGATAAACTGCAATTGTCTGCAGTGGACTAATTAGTTTCTGGTTACTAATATTTACAGTCCAGCTGGTTTCTGGATAATCATCATCCACGCAGAGGGTAGCTAGAGCTAAGATAGAGAGAGAGAGAGAGGGTGGCTATCAATATATATGTATATACATATATATACCTTCATATATTCATTAATCATTGAATCAACAGTCGAATTGAAATTAAATGCAATTGTCATGTCACACTGTGCACAGTGGTTGAGCCAAGACGTATTTGAAGTATCATTTTCAGTTTGTAGCTGGAGCTGAAGTAGCCGGGAGTTGTAGTTGTAGGTCTTTGGCCCTTTTGGTCCGGTTGCTGTGTTTATGTTGTCTCATGGTCGTGCGTCCAGATGTTTTGATTCAGTTTTAATTCATTTCAGTTGGCGGCGCCAGCTACTGTTATTGCTGTGCCATTGTTGCTGTCGTTTGTTCTTGTTGCTATTAAGAAAAACGCCTCCAAGAATAATCGACTAAACGAGCGAGCAAACGAGAATTGGTTGACGACCCTTCACCGGCCTCTCCCTCGGTCGGCCTCTCTTTGCTCCTTCTCCTGCTGCTGCTTCTCGTCGACATGCAGCCAACCAGCCGGCAATAAAAATATGATTGTATTTTCGCTTGAGTTGTTTTCATTTCTCGATGATGTCGAGGACCGTGCTGAGTGAGAGCGAAGGCGGGGGCAAGGAATTGGAAGAGAAGGGCCAGGCGACCGCAGTTTTACCCCAATTCCTTCAGTTTCCACTTCCTGCCTCCATATACAGCTGCGGGCTTTTGGTCTTGGCCTGGCCCAATGCATGGTTAAATCAAGCAAGCGCTTGCCAGCGCTCGACCATTGAACCGCTCTTCGCTTTTTGTGTTGTTTTTGCTTCTGCTGGCGGATAACAACTTGGGGCTTTTGTTTTGTTTGCCGCCCACACATACACACAGAGAGAGCGATAGAGAGAGAGAGAGAGAGAGAGAGAGAGAGAGATAGAGAGTGTGTGAGAGAGCATGATTGGTACATTTGAAATCAGTACGGCAACTCGCATATTCGCTACATTACATTCTCGGTTGCCATTAATCGTGGAGCTGCGGCTGCTGCTGCGGCTATGGCTGCCCAGTTGGCCAACAGCAGTTGGCAATGGGCATCTTCACGAGGGCTGCCCTGGATGTGTCCATGGCTGGCTGTGCGGCAACGTCCACATTCTCGACATCAGCTCGACTCGCCAAGTCTTTCATATTTACTCGAGTGATGTAATTTTTGAATAGCTTAAGGCTTTTCAAAATATTTAGCATGGCAAATCCTTTTTAAACGTTGATTTCGACTGCAGTCAGCGCTGGTCCTCTTGGTCCTCGGCCAAGTCATGGTCTGCCCTCTGCGCTCTGTCCGTCGTCGAGTGCTTTGCATATGCATATGCGTATTATTGTTATTAATAATAATAAATTAGATGCTCCTCTGCATGAGCATGAGCAGCAGATTTTGCGTTTCATTTCCCACGAACGGCTCCTCGAGTCAAGTTCAACAATTGATTCCGAAAGCTTAGCCAAAAGAATGTTTTTACTACATATGAATATGAATATGCAATATATGGACATTGAATTATTGTTACATATGAAAAAACGGTTTGATAATGTTTCATTGATTTTGGCAATTGCCGGACTATCGATAAGTTTGGATTGTTGAGTCTATATATAGCATTTAAAATTATCTATACAAATGGATGACTGCCTCAGATTGCAATGAATTCAGAACTTATAAATTAGTCATTGCATGCATGAGGTGTGCATTATATTTCCCAAATCGATATAGTATGAAGAGAGACAGCTGACATCTAGATGGCTCTAGATGGAATAATCTTCACTGATAAATAATAAATGCGATGCAGAATTTATCTTATTGCATACTTATTATGATGTAAGAAAGACGTCAATTAAATTGTCTGTCTCTTAGAGAAGTGACAACGATTATAACTATCGATTACAACTATCTGGAAGTGAACTGGAACTGAGGCTGCGAATGTAACCGCCACAAATCGTTTGTTTATGTACTGAAAGCAATTGTAGTTTAAAGCATGATATGATATATCGATAAATGTTCGATAAATCTGCCATAGATGGCATGTAAGTATATATATGTATATACATACACCTATATTAACTTTCTACATTAGTATCAATTATTAGCTGAACTGAACTTCCCTATCTACATAAAGTATATCAACATATCGATATACTTGACAAGAGTTATCGATAAATGCCTTTGATTAGTGACTGTTTCGGGCATTTGTTCCACACTCCATTGGTTGTTTTGCCTGGCACTGGCCTCAAGCAAACATTTCATGCCCAGCAGCCGTTGCTCTTGCCAAAGGTCTATGGATTGCTCTGCTCATGGGAGTCCATATCTCTTTAGCCAGGGCCAAAGCTGTTTCATGCCGACCAACTGCCTGCACTCGCCATGCGAATGGGCTTAAAGTATTGCAAACAAAACTTTGATCTGCTGCTAAATAGCAATGACACAGGCAGTAATATCATTAACACACAATTGCAAAACAAATGCAACAGCAAATGCAGTTTCTATGTGCGTTGCACTTTTAATTATTATCAAATTAAATTTCTGTTTGCTTTTTTTTACCCACATTTTTGGTTTGTTTTGTTTCTTTGTTACGCCAACAAATGTCGTTGTTAATTTAATGTAAAGCCGAACTAAAAGCTTTAAATTGCATTAACAGCGATAAATAATTATTGAGTCAACAATGTGAGCGATGATTGAAATTGATTGAAACTCGCAATGAAAAGAGGGAGAAGGGGAGAGGGAGGGGAACAATTTAAAAATTGCAGACAAATTGTTTAAAGAGCTAAACTTTCTGTTTATTTAAAAAAAATATTTTTTATCAATTTGCGTGGAATTTCGTGTTTATATCGTGCACAACACTGTTTGGCCAACTGACGTTTATCAGCACTGAACGAACGAAACTTGAGCCAAAGTTGAAACGGAAATAGAAATTGAGCAGCAACAAGAACAACAGCAGCTGTTGCTGCCTCATGCTCAACATTGTTGTTATTGTTCTTATTGTGCACAAACAAAGAAATAACAACAATGACACACACACACACACACACACACTAGTGTGTCCAAAAAAAAAAGTGCGCAAAAACGCAAAAGGCAAATAAAAATTTGTAATGAAATTTTGTGCGCTGACATTTCGAAAAATTGCTTTTTAACCTTTGTGCCTTGACTGTGGACGTTGTATCTAATGCCGGAGTCGTAGCCGTAGCCGTAGCCGTAGCCGTAGCCATAGCCGTACCCATAGCCGTAGCAGCTTCTACATGTCACTGACATGCAGTGCTGCCAGTTTGGCAATTTAGTGGCTAGATCTGGCCACTTTTAAAAAAATTTGCAACTTTTATTTTGTAAATGCTATTAGCCACAAATCTAGCAATTTTAAATTATTTTTTAGCAATTTCAGCAACTTTATTATAAAACTATCAATTCTTATATTTTTCTTCAGTGTTTTTGCATTTTGTATGCCTTTTTTACGATTAAGATATCGGAACTTGTATTTAACCAAGTTGTTCGATTATATGAACTAGTTTATGGTGTTTGATAACTCTTTAAATGTGATTGGTGAACAAAAACAAGATGCCGAAAGTTTATAGGCAAAGTTTTCGTGATGCCTGGCTGCAAGATGACGAGTTCAAGCAATGGATTCGTAAGGATTGCACTGATCAAACACGATCTTATTGTGCGTTTTGCAAATCAACTATTAACGCTAAGCTTTTTGACATCCGCCACCACGGTGCGTCAAACAAAACATGTGACTGTGATGGGCGCATGTACCCAAAAGAATAAGTTGCCTTTTGTTAGAAAATCAACCAACACCGAGGAGCAGGAAGCAGCATTATCCTTGATTATTGCTCAGCATACGGCGATTGCCACAGTTGATCACCTATCAAAATTGTCTGTAAGCCAATTTTCCGCTTGCAAAGCTGCTGCAAATATAAAATTAAGCCAAACAAAGTGCACCTACATTATTAAAAATGTATTGGCAATGCATTTCATAGACGATTTGCGGAACGACATTGGAAGCTCGGCTTTTAGTCTTCTGCTAGATGAATCTACTAACATTAGTGTGGAAAAAATGTGTTATTTGTTAAATATCAAAATTTTAATGGTTTAGCAATTTTGTTGGCAATTTTAACAACATTTTTAGCTATTTTTAGCCACTTTTTTTTCCAAATCTAGCAATTTTTGCTTAGGAGATTCTGGCAGCACTGCTGACATGCTACACGTGTATCTCTTTGGCCTGGGCGCCGCCTCGTCCAGCAGCTCTACCTCTCTCTCTCACTCTCTCAGTGTGTGTGCGTGCGGTTGGATGCCAAGCAAAGTTGTGCAGCATCGAAATCTGTAAGCTGAAAACTCTGTGACATGCTTTTAAGTTTTCGGCTGGCATGCACATGCAGATTATTATTAGGTTGTTGCCCCTCCGCTGCTGCTGCTGCTCTTTCAGGTGAGCCAGCCGCCGCCCTCTGCTCGGCAAAAGTCCCAAAAAAAAAAAAAAAACTTTGCCCATGTCCAGCTGGACGAAGGGACGCAGGGTGGCGGTAGAAGTTCGTAGGGCATTTGCCATTTGCGTTGCTATAAGTTTTGTTCTAACAAACCAATTACTCGCACCAATTTCCACAGGCTGCCTTCGACTTTCGCCTCGCCTTACATGATGGAAGAGTTCGACTTTGAGCTGTGCCAACTGAATAGACAGAGTGAGTGAGACGAACAGGCACATAGATAGCTAGAGTGAGAGAGAGAGAGAGAGAGAGAGAGATGCTGATGCTGATGCTGAAGCAAAATACAAATACGACTTTCAGTTACTTTTTCATTATTTTGCCAAGGAGTTTGTCCTTTTGCGTGTGCGACACACTCGGCAAAGACACTTGGCTCGCATGTTCCCATATCTCAGGACCATCACTCTGCCCCTCTCTCTTACTCTCTCTCCTTCTCTGTGTGTGTATTGCAATGTTCAAAACATTGGCAGATGTCGCCGCACTAGCAAAAGTTACGAGAACGAGTGAGCGAGAGAGAGAGAGAGAGAGAGAGAGGGAGAGCTGCAACAGGGCTGACAGCGGAAGGGGATCCGCTTGGCGTGTGTACAGATGCCGAGACAAGGACAAGACATGGCAGTCAACTCTGCAGAAATGTCTAAAAAAAAAAAGTTTGTACAAGTTTACTTTCTTTTCTTTCCATATTGTTTTTTTTTTTATTCGTCTTTTTCTACTAATTTTTCTTGTTTTTTCCATTTACCAAAAAAGCGCTCCCCGCGCTGTTTACCTCAAGATTGGCTGCGTGTCAGCCTTAAAGCGGCTCTAAACAGATGAAAATGTCGCATGTGGAAAAAGTCGTTGGTACAGATGTTGGCATAAATAAATCATTGCAATGTATCAACAATTGCGACCAGAAAACTTGTCAACAACTCGAGGCGCAACACAATCACAGAGCCTTGGCCAACTAGCAAATATTTGACGATACGAATTCAATTAAGTTCATTTGGAAATGAAACGATCGATTTAGTGAGCTGACAAAAGCTTGAAAAATAATTAAGAAATTGTGAGAGAAACTCTCAGCTGGGTTTATTAACTGGGTTTATTAAATCATAAACATCATCAGAAATAATTACAAAGAAATAATCTGAAAATATGCGAATCTTGCGAAGACTCAAAAGATGACAAGCCCAGATCCTCAGTGAAAGCTGAAGAGTTGTCATATAGAATATAGAAAAGTTTCATATTATTCATATACATTACATGAGTCAAATCTTCTGTCTTCAGTCTTAGTCAACAAGAGTTAAGATTTATATTTAAGTGCGCCAGAAACGGACGGACGGACGGGCTATAAAAACTTTTTTTTTTTGCTGATCAAGAATATATATACTTTATGGGTTCTGCGACGTCTGCTTCTGCCTGTTTCATACATTTTCACAAAACCATTATACCCTGGATTCCCATTTTTAATGGGGTCAGGGTATAAATAAAGAGCCTAACGTTCAGATTTTCAAAATATCAGTACTTTAAATTTAACTAATATTTTTTTAGTTTGAGTCACCTCAGTGGCCTCACAGGGAGCAATCGTCTGGTTAGTCTGCTGCATTGGCTAACCAGTTTGTTCGTATATCTGCTAGGTCGTCTTTCAGTCTGCTCCTCTACTGTATGCAGCCCTGCACTTACCAGGGGCAGTATGCTTTAACTGTATTAAGAATTGCAGTTGGTCTAAAAGTATTTAGTTCATATGTGAACTCTCGTAGAATATGATATTTTCTATAGCATACCTTAAGGAGTCATATAAAATGGAATGCAAATTATTATCTCTTATTATTTATTAAGTCATACGGGAAATAGAATAACATTGTTATTTTTTTAATATAAGCTAAATGCTTTATTTATATGGACTGCATTTCATAAGGAAATTTTACGATATCGAAGTGTACAATCGATGAGAGAGACGAGGAAATGCGACTCTAGATTAGTGTGAGCTATAGAAAAGAAGAAAGAAAGAATCGATATCAAAGAAGATAATGAGCTATGGACTGAATTTTGAGGAGTCTCTGGATTTCTTGGTTTTCTTCGGCTCATGAAATCACTTATTTGACAACACAAAAATATCTTCTCAAATCAAATTTGCTTTTTCCAGTGTTGGGAAACTGTTAAAGTTTTTTTTTAACTACTCAGTTTGGCTAAACTGTTGGCAGCTCTCATATCATAGCAACAGTGGAGATATTTCGATAGTCGATCAAACCTAGGTACCTTTTGAGAATTGTTCAGCTCGTCAGATTGTGCTCGACGCTCGTATCGAACACAGTGAATTGGCATAAATACGAAAAAATAAAATTTTCTTAAATTATTCTACGAAATGGATGAAATGGACAAGGTACTGGAAGGCATGGTGAGTTTATAATAAAATTACTATGATGGTTTATCTATATGTAATATATTTTCCAATCAAGTGGAATCTTTTGCACATTTGGGCAGACTCCGATGATGAATCGGAAGAGGAAATACAAATTAATCTATGTGACAAGTGCCGCAAAAATCTAGAGTTGTGCCAGTACTACATGCAGTACTCTTTGCAGTGGATCCCCTGGCTGTCGGCACAGGAAGTTAAAATTGAAGTGATTGACAACAAGAAACCATCGAGCACTCCAATCAGTGAGGCTGAGATGAATGAGGTTATTGCCAGAATGGAATACACCTTGCAAAACGTTGTTACCGTGCAACGCCCCAACTAAGAGGCTTATTGGCCGAACCTATTGTTCCAGATTTGCTGAGTGTGGGAGAGAGGGACTGGAATTAATAGAGTTAAAAGCGCCAACTGAAATCGATTTGTGAATATGCATTTAAAGCATAAGTAATATCTAAAATGAAATAAAAAAAAATCTGTTGAACATTAGCCAAGCCACGCTGCATTTGACATACTTTCAGCTGGACGAATGTCCATGGGAATATGCGTGAAAACTGAAATCAAGGCCGATGCTATTATTGAAGCGATGTGAGCTGAATGTGACGCAGCTGCTAGTGGCCTGAAGATTGGTTAATCTTTAGTCTTGAAATGTTCATCAGTAGTGGAGGAAGTTGTCAACTTATCTTGGCGCACCTGAAGCATAAACATGCAGCTCTTTTGTGTTGTTGCGGCTGTGGCATGTGCCACATGCAGCAAAGTCCAGGAGCGAATGTTCCTTTCTTTTCTTTTCATTTCATTCCATTTGTTGTTGTTGTTGTTTGTTAAGATTAAGTCGCATGTGGAACGCCTGTCTCCCTCTCCCTCTCACTCACACTCTCTCTCTCCCTCTCACTCGCTCTCTCTTTGGGTGTGTGTTGTCTTTGGGCTGCCTTGGCCGTTTAACTTCTTTCACTTGCACTTGCAACACACTCCGCTTCCTATGCTGCCCCCCACTCAATCCCACATCAGGCAGCATATTATGAAGATGAAGCAGCAGCAACAGCAGCAGCAGCGGCAGCAGCTCGCGCATGCTGTTGTAAAAAGTTTTTAATTTTTCTTTTCAAACATTTAACTAAAAGAGCAAGTCCTTGCTTCCCACGCCAAAAGCGCTCCCAGCAACAACAACAACAATGCGAGCATAAAGATTAAAGGAGGACTACGAAAGAAATTATCCTTCTCGTTGCCCTAGCCATGGGTATTTTCATATCAACTACTCGCTTGTAACGCCACGAAAGCTGAGATGTCCTCGTGCATGCATGGATATAGATTTCCTCTAGGACTTGGATCTGTTATGCTGATCAGCCTATATATTCTCTCGATTTATGTCTAGCAAAAACTTGATATTAAACTTAAGCTCAACTTAATCTCTAAGGTATATGAATACTATATATTATATGATCAAGCATGAACATGGTATTGAAGGCTAATCTCCTGATGTCTTTAAGTGAACTGCGAGAAAGCATTGAGGAATTTACGACGATTTCCATAATCGACAGAGAAATTGATATTATAAGAGAGGGAGAGAGAGAGATAAAGAGAGAGAGAGAGAGAACTAGATGTACGATACATAAAATATGATGTACGACTTTCTTATATAAAGGCTTTGCTTTTTAGAGCGACAATCAATTAAGCATGAATCGGTGTATCTCACTTATCTGGGCTCAGCATAGATCGTTTATCCTTTGGGATAATATTTCTTCTAAATGGAACTGATTTAGCTGTCCAAGAAATATGATATGAGTTTTAACTATGAAGTAAGAAATGAAACGCTTAAGCAAAGAGTTCTTGTGTGAACAAAGCTTGTTTCTTAAAGAAATCTTGCCGAGCTTCCACGTATATTATTTGCAAGTCAACTATATCATATACTATAGACACATATATACACTTCTATTGAAGGCAAAATTCCGTAATTTTATACAAAAATTTATTGAATATAACTCCAATATGAAAGGCCATTATTACAGAATATCTATATTTTCGAGGGTATTTAATAGTTCGTCTTGCTTCTGGCTTCAACTGCATCTTCGGCGTCGTCGTCGTCGTCTTCTTCTTCTTCTTATTCTTTTTCTTCATTTTCATATTCTTCGTCTTCTTCTTGCTCTTTTGCCTTACAACTTTTTGCTTGGCAAAATATCATACGCATAAAACAACATACGCCGAGACCGAGACCCATTCCGCACCGTCTCCTCAGACAGGACATCATATGATCTGAATACAGAGCACCCGCTCTCTTCTCCTCTCTCTCCCTCTCTCTGCCACTCTCTGTCGCCATCTCCCGCCCTCGCTGCCTCTCTCGCTTTTGCGCTATTTAACTTGCTTTATTTTTCTTTTAATGAAACAGTTGTTGCTCGCGGCATTATTATGATTATTATGAGGCATGCAAAAGTTGCAGTTAAAGCGTCGTGTAAAATAATATTTAGATGCCAACTTTCTGGCTGCAGTTGGTAGCTAAGTCCGCCCCGGCCAGCGCCTGTCCCTTATTCGTGCTGCTGCTCAAAATTTTGCAGTTTAATTAAATTTTGCCTGGGCCGAAAATCTGAGCAAGAAGACCGCCAAATGCCAAATGCCAAAGCCAGTTGCTAGTTGCCAGTCCGGATTGCACCGCAGCAATGTTGCTTTTAGTTTTTGCCAAAATCCCTTAAATTAATTGAGTCTGGCCGGGCTGAGCCCTTCAGCACTATGTGTTAGACAGAGAGAGATAAATAGAGAGAGAGAGAGAGAGAGAGAGAATGAACTCCGGCAGCAACCAGTTGCCGTAGTTTCTGTCACATCACAGATTGACTGCCGAAGCCTCACAGTTTATTCCAACTCTCTCGCTCTTACCCACTCCCCCATCTCCACTCTCTCTCTCTCCTTCTGTCTAACATGTAGTTTACGAAATTAAGTTGCAAGCTTCTTGGCAATAGCTCGCTTTTGCCGTCCCAAGTTTGAATAAAGCATTTGCATTTCTATGTCTTCGCTTAGATTTCAATTATTAGCTGCCTTCCTAATTGCATTACATTATTGTAATCGTCGAGAAGCTTTCGAACTGAGAGTTAAACGACTGGGAAACACTTTTATTGGCTTATGATCGTATGCGTAAAGGATAAAGTGAAGTTGAAGTTCGTTCTCTCCGTTTTTATCCATATCAACTTAAATGTTATCGATAACAATTAGATACAGTGTATTCTGATTCTGAAAGAAATATATTATCGATAAGTAATTTTCATCTATATGTATGTTATCTTTAAGTCGGTTGCAAGTATGGTATCGATAAGTGTGTTAAAGATTCAACTGTTATCAATAAGTATAGTACCTGCATTTATTATGTAGTATCAAATATCTCTCTCTCGCTCTCTCTTCCCAATAAATACATTTACAGGTAAAACATGAAAATTTCCATAGTTATCAGGCTCTCTGAATATGTGTATGTGGAAAACAATGCAGAATGGTATTTGAAGGATTTCCTTTGGACAGCTTTTCAAGTTCCAGAGATCCCAATCAGGAAACAACTGCTTTGCAAAGCATTTTGGATAAGTATTTGTGTCTGGGTTTCTGTGACGGATGCCTGTCCAGAAACACAGTTTGGCTCGTATCGCAGTGGAATCGGCTTTTAGGCTTTGCTTTACAGTCGGACCTAATCACTAGCAAAAATCTACAGCGCCCGCATGGCTGGCCATAAACATTCAAAGCAGCAAAATTTGTTAGCCGAGTTGTCGCTGTCATCAACAGATGCGAATCCCATGCGGTGCACACGGCTAGTTTCAGTGAGAACAAAGAATGGCTCGCATTCCTACAAGTGCCTAACTCCCCTGTCTGAGCGCCAACAATGAACGCAACCAAAAATTCTGTGCTAGTCAAAAAGGCTTTCCGAGTTTTACAATTTGCCAACAAATAATTGCATGGCAATCAGGCCAGGCACTTGCCGGTTGCCGGTGCTGCGATAGTCTACTAGCTAGTCAACTACCTAAGCTATCGATGAGTAAAATTTATTTTTATTTTATTTTTTAGTTTTTATGTAGCACGATATGCAATTGCTCTACAAAGTCATGAGTAAAGCAGAGCTTCTTGCTCTTGTTATAGTAGGTTATTGTTATCGATATTTATCGATATTATGAACAAATGAATAAATAAAAGTCAAAGACAATTGATATCGTATGTAGGTAAACTAACAGTTACGATAAAAATCTTAAAATTTAAACTATCGATAAATAAGAATGTTCGATTCTCAATATACTTCTATATATTTGCTAAACAGTGGAAATATTTATGTAAAGTCGATTGAATTTAAGGTTGAACCTAATTGGTCAATATCGATAATTATCGATATATTACATATGTCTATTTGGATAGCTTATAATCGAAGATACAGTTAGTATATGACTAGAGATAATTGCAGCTACGAACAGATGCTCTCATAAAGTATTTAGAACCTCTAGTGGATTTTTGGTATACGACATTTTCTCTGACTAGATGCAAAAGCTCAGCTAGAGCTCAACATTTTTGCCAATTGTCTATATCTGTGGAGAGGCATATATATAGCATGATTGACAACACTCATACACACACACACACACACACATATACATGCACACACATAGCACACATACTCAAGAGAATACATGGGACGACCACGGCAATTGGGTTGACCAACCGGATGGACATCTTAATGGTGAGGACATCTAAAACAATTTCCCATTAATGACGACAACGTCAATTTCAGGCACTCGGCTACTGCAATGTTTTTTCATTATTTTCACCAGCGAATGGACGACGCGACGTTGGTGTCGTTCAATGAGTATGACGATGGAGGCTGATGATGCCATTGGAGTCGTTCTTTTATGATGACGTTACGAGGATTCACAGCTCTGCTGTTCGCCTGACTGACATGATACTGTAATGGAATTCAATAAAAGCTGAGAGTGCACAAACTGTTTGGCATGCAAACGACCGATGGCTTTTCCGTGGACTCGCAACGTGGAGTCATCGGGCGTTTGTCAGGCTCATTTGTTAATTTTGTCGCAGTATCGCTGAATGTTACCGTTCAGCAGCCGTTCTATAGGTGGCTGTTCGCGCAGCACATGAACGCACAGCCATTCAACATGTGCCGTAATTTATGCCCTGCAAGAAATACATATACCCAGGAGATACAGCTAATGTAATGTGGTCTATCAACTATGATAAAGCCTTTGCCTTGGGACTCAGATGTTCTTACATCGATATCTGAAGCCTTTACTCAACACTCAGTTTTAGTATTGTATGATATTACGAAAACTTAGAGTGCTCTGCGGCGAGCTAAGAATTGTATGCCAATGTTGCTCAACTGAGAAGTTCAGTCTCATAACGAAAAGCATACAAGTATTATATCTGCAATATATGTACATTATTATTGGAAATTGTAAAAATCTTGATCAACTCAAGCAACAACAATGCCTCACATTGTGGCGGCACAGCGTTCCAGCCTCATCATGCAAATGCTTTTGGACGGCAATCTGTATGTGGCCACCAGCTGGTGTTTTAGTTATCTGCTTTTTTTGATTGTTTACGTAAGTATGGTCTGGCCCCATCTCTCATCTATCCCTACATAAATAGCTTTAGACAAGTCGGGATGCATTGGCTCGTCTCTCTCTTCTGCAGGAATGGGATCAGCTGAAACTGTCTGTCCTGCTTGTCTATGCGCTGACTGTGATTATCGAAGGGATGCGCATCTATATGGGCTATGTTCTCAATCTGAGCCCCAATGGACCGCGCTCCAAGCTGTTGCTCTGCTCGGCTCTGGCCGCCTGTTTGCCCATAATGTGCTGCAGCTGGTATCTGTATGGCGATCACAGCCTCTGGCTGCGTGTCATCTACAACATTTGGACCGCTTTCATAGTGATCGAAATGATTGCCGCTGCGGGCATAATCTGGTGGCGGTTAACTCATATACAGCAGCTGCCCGATTGGTCGGCATTGGAGGCCAATCTCAAGGGACGTCGCCGTCGAAGCGTTCCAAATAAAGTTTACAAGCTGTAAATGGTTAAAATCGTTCAAATTGTTAAAATATTGCTCAAATTCTTGAAATTGTTAATACTGATTAATTGTTAATAAACAAAAATTAGAGAGCCAAAAAGTAATGAAAGAGCAATTAAGAGAGACGGTTAATCATAGAGAGAGAGAGAGAGAGAGAGAGAGAGAAAGAGAAACAGAGACATACTGAGCGGGCAATACACAGAAGGAAAGAGAGAGAGAGAGAAATACATATCGGGAGATAGACAAAGAGAGAGGAAGAGAGAAACACATATCAGGAGAGACAGAGAGATCAAAAGAGAGAGGTAGATAGAAAGAGAGAGAGAGATATACTGAGCGGAATCTTGACAGAGAGAGACGACAGAGAAATACAGATAGAGAGGGAGAGGGAAAGAGCATCTGCTAGTTGTTGGGTTTTTTGCCATATTGTCTGCATCTCGATGGCTGGCTGGCTGTGCTAGTGCCACGCCCACATGTATACACCTTGGCTTCCCAATCCCTTTCGGTGTTGCTTTTATTGCATTTACTTTGCGTCCAGCGGCCAATGAAGCCGCTTGATGGCCCGACCGGATGTCGTTTTCAATAAAGGCGTCGCAGGCGTTAAGCCAAACACACACAACCAAACCCCCATCCCAGCACATCGATGGGAGGGGAGGGGAGGGGGCCCAGATGAGACACATGTGGCTGACTTGGCTGTCTGGATGCCACTTTAATTAATTTCTTTAAGTTCATTAACGTTTGACTTGTCCAAGCAAGCGAAAATTGCGATACAGCAAATGGGCGTACGGTCGAATCCCTCAGTCTCATCACTCCATTCAGTTTGATGGCCTTGTCAACTGAAAATTGCTTACGCTACCGGCGCCTCTTAAAGGAGAATCATTTCGAGAACAACATAACTTAAAGTGCAATCAATATACATATGGGCATATCACAACTCTGTTGTGCATCAAATTGTCCGATATGGAAGTTTGATAAAAGCTGTTATCGATAGTTTGCTTATTTCTTAGTGCAAGCTCTGATTCGCCTAAAGATTCATCGTATAAATATCTATTCATATAAGTATATTATGTAAACAGAAGACTGATGATACGATTATATAGAAATCAGATATATGTAGATGCAATATATGATATATATGATAGTGCTGATATTAATATTAAAAATACCATGCAATAATCATAAATGACGTTAATCGATATCATACAATAGACAAAAGATATAGCGAATCAGCCCAATCGTTCCACTAGCATAAATGAAAATGGAAATTGGGGGCCGGTAGCCAAAATCTGACAAAAATCGAAATTGAATTAAAGTAATATCTATATAAAATTGAAGACTGTAGCCCTGAAGATGTGCGAGATATAATTTTAAAAAATATGTTTTTATCGATAACTTTGAAACCATAGAAATTATGGATTTCCTGAAACCAAACTCCTTCTCCACGTGCAATATACGGACGTAACAATAGCTCATATATCTTAGCAAATCGACGCGCTCAAACTACGGACAGACGCACATGGCTATATCAACTCACCTCGTCGCCCTGATCAAGAATAGATATACGTTATGGGGTCGGACACGCCTCCTTCTGCCTGTTACATACATTGAACAAAACAATTATATCCTGATTTCCTATTTTCGATGTATTCAGGGTATCAATAAAGATTATAGTATCGATTATTCTATTCAGCATTGATATGCTTTGACTTAACAGTTCAATCGACAAGTGTGAAAATTTTCGGATCGTGTTACTTTAGAAATACAAAACAAATGGGGAGTATGGCTTAGTTTCAAAAAAATGAAACTCCAGTAATGTACGTTCCAAAATCATGTGAGCAACGCTAGAGAGTAATAACAAATTTCCAATAACAATTTTTCCAATAACACATTTTCCAAATTGCAAAACCGTTTAATTTGAAAAACAAAGAGTGAGCGAGAGAGAGCAAAAGCCGCGAAATCTGTTAGCATGTCGAATCTGTCGTGTAAGGCCAAAGCCAGCACGTCCGATACAAAGAGCGTGCAGGAGCCGTCCAGCACAATGGCAGCCAAAGCATTACCAGCTGGCGAGGAGGCTGCCAGCGATGAGAATGCGCCCAGCACCAGCCAGGGACGGCAGCATCAAAGCAGCCATCAGCAGCGGCAAGTAGGAGCTGCCAGCTGCAGCAGCAGCAACAGCAGTAGCAACGATACCAATCATAACCAGAGCCGAGGCCGCCTGAGCTCGGCTACGCCCATGACAGAGTTGAACGGTCCGGTAATGCGCATCAAGCGGGAGCTGAACGAGATCGTACAGCATCCACCGCCCAATTGCAGTGCCGAGATGTACAAGGAGGATCTGTTCCATTGGAAGGCGATCATTATGGGGCCAAGCGGCACGCCATATGAGGGTGGCACCTTCAAGCTAGACATACGTTTTCCTGGCGCGTATCCATTCCGACCGCCCCAGATACGTTTCATCACGCGCATCTATCACTGCAACGTCGATAGTCGCGGCGTCATCTGTCTGGATGTGCTGAACGAGCGCTGGTCGCCGGTCATGAATATTGCCAAAGTGCTGCTATCCATTTGGGTGCTCATTGGTGAGTGCAATCCGAATGATCCGCTAGTCATGGGGATTGCCGACCAATACAAGTGCAATCGCAAGGAGCACGACAAGGTGGCGCGCTACTGGACGAAACGCTTTGCGATGCCCAAGGTCAAGCCCAGCTCCAAGCTCGAGCAGGAGCTAATGCTGTCGAACGCCCAGGAGAAGGACAAATCCGAGCAGGTGTCGGATCAGGTGTCGGATCAGTCATCGGAACCAATGTCGGAGCAGTTGTCGGAGCAGATATCGGAGCAATCGTCAACGGAGCTGGAGCTGGAGCCGGAGCACGGGCAGGAGCAGTCATTAGATCTTACGGCGGAACAGTGTCCGATCCAGAGCCCAAATCTGAATCGCACATTGGACCAGGAGCAGGCATTAGAAATGACGGCGGAACAGTGCCCTAGCCAGAGCCCGAACCTGAATCGGGCTCAGGACCAGGAGCAGGAGAAAACGGCTAGCAGCGGCACAAGCGCTGTTAACCATAGCCGTAGCAAACTTTAGACAGAATTCCCCATAATAAAAGACTGCAAATGCATATACTCTAGCGTATATATATTTATATATACATATATAGTGTGTAGGCGTTGGGTTAGTTGGGGTCTTGGGAGTGAGGTCAAGTGTTGGGCGTGAACAATTTGTGTAAATGCGGCAAGCGGACAAAAAATATGACTTGCATAATATGCCAGGACTCCCATTGCCACTCCCAGAGTCCGTCTCTTCACCTCTTTCACTACTTTGGCTCAGCGTGTGCCACCCGCACTTCATCCAGTCCAGTCCAGCTGCTGACGCCAGTAGATAGCTAGTCGAGCCTTTGCGCGTTCATGTCCATGAATATTCATGAGCTGCCAAAAATGAAGCGTGCATAAGGCGCTACCACGGCGACTCGAGTAGAGCAGGATGCGGGGTTATGCTTGAAAAATGAATTGGAACGCGAATGGGTTGAACGGCGGTTAGAATGGGTAGGCAGCAGGAGGCAGCAGGAGGCAGCAGGAGGCATGGGCAGTAGGACAGCGTTTGGAGTCAGTTGGCTGAAGGTGTTGAAAGCGAGCTACCAAAAACACACGCATATTCCCCATATATACATATACATACATAAACATACAGAGTCACACACACACTGAGGTAACTATTAAAGGCGCGTGTGAGGCGCTTTAGCATGCACGTACACTTAATGAGGACAAGAGATATATATCTCTTAAAATAGGTATTTGAAAATAAAAAGTTTGGGTAATATTTATAAAGCTGAGTCGATGCTGAATATGCTCCGATTTCCTAGAGAGTCCTAGTTGTTGCTTAAGTCTTATACATTCAAATGCTTTATGCGCTCGCATTGAATTATTGCATTAAAGAATAAGAGAATCGAAAGCGCAGATCTGAAAATAGCTAATTATAAAGTGGGCTTCGTGTCGAGGCTGGGCGGCTAATAGCACAATTGGGTATCAAGGCATTGCCTAGGATGAGACAGCTGATGACGGGTAGCCAGAGAGACAGAGATAGAGAGAGACAGAGAGTGGTTGGAGGCGACTAGTGGAATACAGAAGATCTAAGGAAAGCGACACTCAATTTGCGAAATGCGATAAATTGAATGAAAAGTGTGAAAATGAAGAGGAGTCATCAGTGCCAGGATAAAAGTGTGGGCGCCGGCCTGGGCGGGCGGGTCAGTGTTGCAAGCTTAAGCAAAACTGAAACGAAACACACAAAAAAAAAAAAAAAAAAAGGAAAAGAGAAAAAATGTAAATGAAAATTCAAGGAAATTTAATAATAAAAACATCAGCATAAAGTAAAACGCATAAAATCCAATGAAATGTAAAAGGCAACCAGAGTTTCGCCCGCTGGACGGACGCAAGGACAGCAGGGATGTGTCCTTGTGTGTGTGTGTCCTGTTGGTGATGCTCTATGCTTGTGTGCGTGTGTGTGTGTACAAAATAGCGTTGGGTAATCACATTGCGTCGCTCTGTCGCTGTGTCCTGCCCAGGCAGGATATGCTCAATTGAACATGTTGATTGCTGACAGCGCAGACTCTCCTCAGCCGTCGCGTGCTCCTTGCCCACACAAATGAGGAGTCAATTGAAAATCAACTTAGAGCTTGCTTTAATGGAATTAGTTGTACATAGTAACAGCAGCAGCAGCAGCAGCAGCAACAGTTCCATAGGGCGTCATCATCAACATCATCTCCAGATGTAGACGGAACTAGCAGCCAGCCAAGCGTTGCGCTCCACACACAAAGATCCTGCCAACGCATTTCTGGTTTACTGCAGTGCTGCGCTTCTCTCTCTCTGCCTCCCTCCCTCTCCCTCTCTCTGTCTCTGCTAAAAGGGTAAAACACCTAACAAATAGGATGTGTTTATGTGTTTGTGTATGTGTGTTGATGCCTTTCTATATTTACCTGCCCGCATGACCCTTTCGGGTCAGTCAGTCGATTGGGCGTGCAGCTAGAAAAACATTTGAATGCAGCTCGATTGATGTTGAGCAGTGTTGAAAAGCGTGTAAATGAAATTAGAAAGCAGCTACATGAATGACACGCCCACACATACACACGCCCACCAACACAGCGCAGGCGACATAAGAAAAACAGAAACCAATTCGCAAAGCTTTTGCATAGAGCAACGACTATCGGAATACCCTAACTGCAATATAAACTATAAATGAAATTCTTGAATTAGTTGCATAGAAAACTTCACTTCAAGTGCTGCAAAGCTCAACCAATCGAAAGCAACTCTAATTGATAGTATCTATTATTTGTATGCTCAATTGCAATTGCTTTGTTACGATAATGGACAAACGTCAGGCCAATTAAGTGCAATTATGGCAAAGCACTTTCACAGGTCCATCTGTCAAGTATCTAATTAAGTAAGGCTTCATTACAAATACCTCTTACAGCTGACCATCGAGTGCCGCCTGGACCATGCAACAACAATCGAAGTAAATGCCATATGATTGAATGCTTCATGGAATGGAACGAATCGAATGCCTGGGTTTGGGTTTCGGCCATAAAAAGCTCTCAGTTTACGCTCACCATCATCGTTATCGTCATCGCCAGCACCAGCACCAGCGCCAGCGTCATCGTTATCGTCATCGTCATCGTCATCGTGGCTGTCATCGCTTTGGGTTGGTCGAGCTCGTGCGGTCCTTGGCTTTTGCCTAACTGCCTTTGTAGTTTAATTGAATTTAAGTGCGCCTCTACAATATGCAATATTGCAGAATGTGATTCATACACACACACACACACACGCACTTGGGCGGCCTAAGTGCATTTCACTTTGTTGTACGATTTGGTGGCATGAACGCAAATGCAGTAGTTGCCGACAATCAAACTAAGCCAACCTAATGGGGCGGTGCTAGAGAAAGTATGGAAGAGAAAGAGCGAGAGAGAGAGAGAGGAAAAGTGAGAGAAGGGAAGAGAGAGGGAGAGGTAGAGTGAGGGGGGAGAGGCGGACATCTGCCATGTGCAGAGTTTGACACAAACTGAGTTAGTCAAGTAAAATAGTTTTATTAATTGAGCACTGGTGAAGCCAGCCAAAGCAGCCAGTGTTGAGTAATGCATATACAACAAAAATTTATATATATATATATATATACATAAACATATATGGTATATACATATATAGTCGTATATTGTAGAGCTCTGTGCATGCTGCAAAATATTTATTACTGAAAGCTTCAGAGCAAATGGAAAACTCTTTCAACATTTTGCAAAGCAGAAGTTTAAATTATGGTTGACTTTTGCCTTTTTCATAGAAATATAAAATAAATATAACACATATATAATTAATTTTTTTATATTTATAAAGTTTTTTAATATATAACTGAATATTTACTCGTAAACTTATAATAAATAGAAACAAGTTTTTATTTTATTTTTTTTTTTCACTTATACTATTTGACTATCTGATGATATCGGCGTTGAAACTTTGACTGAATTTACAATGGTTACTGCAGTACCCATGGACTTTGATCGGACGATTTCCAACTTATTGGGAAAATGCTCAGTTAGTACTCCCACGCTTTGCGCGTTTCGGGAGCTCAAGCTCATTTGTTTATGTTAACTCTTTATGAGATTAATGAGCTTGTGCTCGACTATTCATATTAATGGTCATCAAATGAAAAGATGATTATAAGAGTCATCAAGTAGGGGTTTGAATGTATGTGTGAGGTGCATCTAGTCATATATCCGGCATATTATTATGAGACCACTACATCAACTGATTGGATGGTAGGCAAGGAATGCTATGTAGAACAGTGTTGTCAAATGCTGATATAAGGATATGAATGCGAATGTTTTTCAGCACTAAATTTCTGCTATGTGAAAGAAAGCTAAGTGTCTGAGTCTTTGACTCTACGTAAATGCTGATATAAATAAGCATGTACACGTTTTTCAACACTAAACCAGTGTCGAACAATGTCGTTAGTTCGATAGAAAACCAAGTACCACTTGTTGATCAATTGTCAGTTAGATGCCGTACCCATTTTGATGTGAACAATGTAGGGGTTCGGATTTTATCAGCAGACGAGGATCTCGACAAATGAACAGAAATGCAGCCAAGCGGTACTTGGAGCTCGCTAGTGCTTGGCGGGGGCGGGAGGGCGTTGAGTTTTTGTCAAGTTTGGGCGCTTTGTTAAATGTCGCTTTAAAAACTTGCTCGTGTCCAGTTAAGGCACATAAACAAACCGTGGATACAAACAAACAGTCGTGCCGCATGGCCACGGTCCGTTGTCCATTTTGTCTGGCAAATAAAAAGCACTGAGCGAAAATCGATGTGCATAAAAGAGTAGCCAACAAGTGCAGGGGAAAAAAACATAGAAAAGGAAACCAGAAAAACGAAATACTTCCAACTATACGGCCAGCATATTAGGCCACGGTCTGGATCTGTTGGCTCTTGGCATGGGCTGGGTCCAGAAAATGTCACAGCGCCAAAAATGGTGACAAAAAAGAAATTTATATATATACGAGATGTGAAGTAAGAACATGCAGCTATGGCACCCCGACTGGCAGATGCTCTAAGCGGAGTTGACTCTATATAAGAATTTCTAGTTGAAAAATTCCATGCAGAAGAGAGAATATTGATTAGGTTGATTAAATTGATTTGGCATACGAGCTATAGGTTCTGGAAATCTGAATGTAGATCTATATTTGTATATGGATATAAAGATATATAGATCTATGTCCATATTTCTATTTACATAAACCAAAGATATGATAACGGACATAGATATAATAGATGGTAATCACTTCTGATAGGCTTTCCTATTAATTAAATAATTAATTTAAGAAACAGAATGAGCTGTCTCCAGATATATGGCTAAGTTTTCTATGGTAGAATTCAGAGATCTCATCAGCTATATCATGATTCGAATTGGGATCCACAAAAATACTGCATAAATACTTTTAAGATGTCTTATATGATTCCCAATATATCTATACGATAAACTTCAGAAATAACTTTAAGATTACTTATATTGTATACTAATAACTAAATTCAGTTGAAGATAGCTCATATGATTCTAACCCCTTCTATAAAGCGTATTTTATTTATAGTACAGAAAACTAGAAATAAAAAAAATACTCTTCTTTTTAGTTTTTCGTAGTTTTTAAGGCCAATAGAATCCTTCCATGTAAGGCGTTACATAATGTCTAATAGAATCATATAACTCTCTCAGGGAGTAAATAGCATTCTCGAAAAAAAAGAAGAAATTAAATGTCGACGCTTGGGCTTGGACTGCGCTGACCAAGGCAAACACTTGGCACTTGGCGCTTTTTGATGTTGTTAGTGGCCATGTCGGAGTGGAGCCACAGTTCCACAGCTCCTGCTGCTGCTGCTGCTGGTGCTGCTCTGGTCATTCCTGCAGGTGTCGCGACGGCCGCGCAGACTTGCAAACTATGCACATGGCGGTAAATACTCTACACGCCACGTGGCCATTGCCGTCTCCTGCTCCAGCTCTGACTCCTGCCAGCCGCTTAAATTTACTGCCCTCAGGCATTTCATTTTGGTCGTACAGCTGGAGAAGGAGCTCGAGCTGCCGCTGCTGTTGCTTCGCTCTGGGCGCAAGCATTTCCGAAATGTGACAAAAAAAAAAGCGAAAAGGTAAATAAAAAAGTGCCGGGCTGAAAAAGATGCGATACATGACATTTTTTCTGTTTTCGTTTCCTTTTTTTTTTTTTTTTTTTTTTTTTGCAACGAGCCTACCAAACACGGTATATCGGTAGCCAGTGTCTGATTGGAATGAATGTCTCTCTGGGAAAAAAGGGCGAAAAAAATGACAGAGAAAACAGCTCAAAAACTGGCGTCATGCACTACTAAATGGCAGCGCGACCGTCGTGAAGGGCCGTACATATTCCTAAAACGCGCGAGATAACAAGCATTTAACAAACTACAGACGAAGCGAAGCAGAGAGAAGAGTGGCGAGTGGCGAGTGGCGAGAGGTGAGTGGAGAGTGGCGAATGTGAGTGTTGCTCACTAGCAATGCTATGCCGTAAAAGCAACTGCCGAAGCGAATATAGCACTATTCAGATACCTAATGGTAAAATTACAAGCCAGTTGCATAAACAAAGACAGAGAGAGAGAGAGAGAGAGAGCAATGAATAACAGAAACTGGCAAAGCAATGATTGTGTGTTAAGCACCTGCCTGGCACATTCAATATACTCTATGAAAATCAAGGTGCATACAACTTTGAATTAAAAATGAAGCAATAGCTAAAGCTTAGTCTAGCAAAATCTAATACCTAGCTGGAGTCAATTCCAATTGGAAATATGAACAAAGAATCCATATATCCTGAAATATCCAGCAAATGAGAGCATGTTAATTCCAAAAGCTGTTGGGAAAATCAACAGGATTCCAATCCGAAATATTTCAAATTTATTGATTATTAGTTAGAAATAATATAAAATTACAATTAACTTATGAGCTTTTATGATATTTTATAACTTTCTAATGGAATTCAGCATTTGACCAAATATACAAAAGCTAATCATCTATCGACTAGTGACTAGTCTTTAAGCAATTTAACGCTTGATGCATTGTGTAAAGCCAAGGCAAATGCCAATAAGAAACTCAACTTGATTCCAATCTAGGCAATCTAGTTCGCTTAGCTGTGCAAATGCATTTGAACTGTGAAGGCGAATGTTTGCCAATCAGAGAACGCAATATTAATGCAATAAGGGACGAGGCCTAAAGCAAATGATAAATCAAATCAACAAAACTCTTCATTAAATTTAGCTTCGCTCATTGCTCTGCTACTGCGAGTACTTCGAGTTCGCTGAGTTCTCTGAGTTCTCTGAGTTCTCCGAGTGTTCGGTGTGTGCGCTCTCCCAGGTGGCTTTTTTCCATTGAAGCTGCTTCAGCTCTCTTGTTGCACATCATTTCACACGGAAATCAAAGACGCTTCCTTATTTTTCTTAAGTTCAAATTGCAGGAAATTACTTTGCCAGCGCCAGTGCCAGTGCGAGTGGCTTCACTTGTCCATGTTGTGAATCCAGCCAACGTTCCGCACCCCTTGCCATGGATTCCCTGTGGACGACTGTGTGTTCCTTCAATGAGTTTTATCGTTTTCAGTGCAATTTCTAATATTAAACTCAACGCAGGTATTGCGTCCCCGTTAGAGATGGTTCCACTTACCACCCACGCGCTCTCCCACTCTCTCTCTCTCTTACTCCCACTCTGTAGCCTCCTCCTCGCTCGCACTCATGCTGAAACCGCGGATGTTGAGCAGCAAAATCCTAACTGCTACTTATCGAGTCGCGACCTCTGCCTTGCGTTGCCCCTCTGGCTGCCTGCTCTCTGAGCATTTTCATTTTCATTTTGGCGTCGTTGCCTCGGAAATTCATCAAAATCATATAAACTCGTTCGCCTCGAAAGACGCCCCAGACGCTCCCCAACGCTTCCCCCATTCGCTCCTCCACTTCGATGCGGTTTATCATTCGCGAGTAACAGCCAAAAACTCTTGACGGACCATCTGCATGTTTTCTTACACGGCAAACCGCTGAATGTTGTTGTTGTTGTTGTTGTTGTTGTTGTTGTTGCTGTTTGGTTGTTGCTGCTGCCAGTGGCACTCGAGCAATATTTGATTTTCTTCTTTGATGCCATTAGTTTTTTGCTTTCATTGCCCCATCCGCTGCCAAGCAGAGGCGAAGCTCCACTTTGGCCTGAGCCGCTTTCTTGTTGGCTCAAATCGCATTCTGCTTCCGGAACCACTCACCATCCATCCCATTCTACCTTCCCTCTCCCTCTCTCTCCCTCTCTCCCTCTCTCTTTCTATCTAGCTATCTCCCTACTCACTGCAATCGCGCACTTGTAGCTAAACTTTTGTAAATGAAATTGCAAAATGTTATATTTTTCTAGATTCTCATTTCTTTTTCATTTTTTTCTTGTTTTTTTCTTTTTTTTTTTTTTTTTTGTCCGCCCGCTACTTTTCTCACAATCTTGATTTGATCTTCCTTCCTTCCAACATCGGGCGCAAATCTTTTTTCCAATTTTTTTCTGCTACTTCTTGGTCTTGTCCACTTGACAGGTGAAGCAGATAATGCGTTTTGCGACTGTTGCATTTCAGTTTGCCTGGTGCTTAGAAACCATTCGAGTAATCAAAGCTCGGCTACAATGCGCTTAAGCAATCAGCTTCAGAAGTCCGCCCATTTCAAGTACATGAAAATATTGCTCCAATACACAAACACACACACGCACACACATACTCTGATATATATAAATATATACATACGCACAAAGCTATCGCCGTATTCCCCGAACTCTATATACCCCAAGCATTTGAAGCAGTTGAACACCTGGCATAACAGTTCCTAACAGTTCCGACGCCTTTTGTAACACGCCTGTGTATGTGTACGTGTGTGTGTGTGTACGTGTGTGTGTGTGTACGTGTGTGTGTATATATGTTTGTAGTAAATCAACAAAACCAAAAACACAAACAACAACAATAACATGTAAGCATGGCAAATGAAAAATGCTTCCACTCTGCACAAATGTGTTACACACACACACACACACATACGAACATACACGCACACACACACTGGCATACACATACACAGCGCAATCTCAGTTGCATTTTAATTACCGAATCAAAAATCACAGAAGCGGAAATACTTATGAATTTCTTATGAGCCTGCAAAACGAAGAAAGTGCCGACGAGACGCGACGACGATGGCGCACCTTTAACATCAACATGATGTGAAAAGAACAGTTCAATGAAAGCCGATGAGCGAATGCCCTAACCGAAGTGTTACGATTGAGAGAGAGAGAGAGAGAGATTAATAGTGCTGGAAAGAGAAGGAGAGATATTGATTTAAATGTTGATTCCTTCGATTGATTTCGAATTATGTACAAATATAACTTTTGTATAGACAAAACATTATTAGCTCATCTGAATATTTCCCATCGAGCTTGCTTTCAAATAGCATTACGCATATGCCCATATTATTAACCCTATGTTGCCAACTTGCTAAACATTCTGTGTTGCCTCAACGCGTACGGCAAATAAGCAACTGTAAAGCAGCAGCAGCTGCTGCTCGGATGTAATGTGGCTTCACCTTTGGCCCCGAGCGGGCAGCTCGAACAGTTCGCCAAGTGTCCCGCACACACAAGCTGTGCTGTGCACAAAAGCCGCTCGAGCAGAAATGTGTGTATGTGTGCGTGTGTGTAAATTCCAGAAATTATCCTTGATGCTTGATGTTGATTTGATAAGAAAATATTGATAAGTTGTGTGGCAACTATTCGATTGCACCTGGCTGTTAACAGCGGCAGCAACAATATTTACAATCAAATACACACGCAGAGAGAACGAGAGAGAGAGAGAGAGAGAGAAGGGAGTGTGTGTGAGAGAGAGAGAGAGCGGACAGTAGGTACCGCAAGCAGCCAGACAAATTGGTTTAGCACATGTGTGTGCTTTTGTGTCTGTGTGTGTGTGTGCGTTGCTGCATATGTAGTACGTCGCGTCGCATCCAGCATACAAAATATGTACCTTAAGATCTTTAATTCCAGTTTTGTGTACAAAAAGCTAAACACATAGGTTTGAGGTTGGAGTCTAAGATTTTTTGGGTCTCAACACCCTGTAAGCATAAGAAATCATTTCAAGTTGTCGTAGCTTAACTTATGTTAAGTTAACATAAGATATATAAATTCGATCAGCTGGAGTATGTTAAATAGTAAATAGAAGAAGAATATAGTTAGGGAACTTTATGCTGATCTGGAAGATGCATGAATGCTGCTGAATGAACTTTCCTTGACTCCAAGATTATACTAGATTATTGTAAGAAAACATTTGAAATTTGAAATCGAGAAGAATACCTTGGCAAAGTCAATTAAAAACTAAGGAGGAAAAGTTCTCAAGGGTAAATATTCTCAGGATATCGGGAAAAGTATGAAGAGTAACAATCGAGAATATGATCTAATTTAGATAAAAGATTTCCTTTTGTTTTTAACTATTTGAAAATTCTAGGATATCTAATTGAGTTGCACTTCAGTATCATTTCAGAATTCACTTGAGCATGTTTTCGGCCATGATCCTTGGGCTGTGCGGCTGCTCCCTTTCGTTTTGCGGCTGGTCTGCGGTTGTCCGACACTAAAAAATGATATACTACCTGACATTTCATCTGCCGTCTGCGAGACGCTTCACACTTTGTGGCTTTCGAATGGAACTTATTTGGTTTACTCCGCCCGCAGCTTTACGTTTCATGTCTACGACTCCTGCTGCAGCAACTCTATCTGCTTTTGGCCTCAGCCCGTGCCACTTCTTGCAGTTTCTTTGCGGCTGCTGTCTAGCCCGATGAAACGACAAGCAGATATGTGACTGTCTGACAGAGTGCCAGAGAATCATCGAGCTGAAGTTCTCTTGTTTGTATAATGCAACTGTTGTCAATTAGCGAGCTGCAGCAGCTTCAAAATGTGCAACGGACCCATAGCCGGAAATACTATGAAGCTGCCTTTTAATAGGCTTTTGCATAATCCTCTTTCATAAGCAGCGAGCACAGTGGGCGGCAGAGAGAGAGAGAGAGAGAGGAGAGAGAGAGAGAGAGAGAAAGAGGAACATGGAGCGAAAGAGAGTTCAGTGAATAAGTGGATTTTTATTTGGGTAACATTTTTATTTTTATTTGAGTTTTAATTTATGCTTTAGGGCTTGGTTTATGAACTTTGCTTGGAATATGCAAAGTGTTTGGGTTTCTGTGGAAGCTTTGGTACATATAGAGTTTCCATAAAGTTCTACCTATGTATATATCTACACAGCTATCGATATTTGTATATATCAAGCTATTCTGCTATCTATCGATATTTTTATATATTTATCTGTCTAGTTATAGGTGTTATTTCTTGAGCTATGATTGCTTTATCTATTAGTATATGAGGCCCTTTTTCTCTATATATGTATCGGTTTATTTATTCTAATCTGTATCGATTTATCTATTAATCTATCTATCGATAGATAGATCTATCAATCTTTAAGCCAGTCTCATATTAGACTGTCTATCTATTTATCGATACGTCCATTAATCTATAAGCCTACTCAATATCAGAATGTCTACAGACATATCTATCTTACGATATATTGCTGCGTGTGCTTATGGATTGTCGTTGTATAAATTGGGCTTTCTATTGATCTTGTTGTATTTATAGGCATATATCATTCTTTCTTTCGATGTATTAATCAGTCTATATTTTAGTATAATTACTCCAGCAAACTGTACATATATCAATCTAACTATCAATATAGTTATGGGTCTGTCTATCGGTCATTAATGTCTATATAGGCATTTCTATATGCTTTGCTACTAGTCTTTCTTTTGGGTATACCAGTATATAGGTCTGTCTATTGCTTTATACATTGGTCTCTTGGAATGTCTTGATTACTCTCTCGGAATTTCTATATTCATATCAGTTTACTGGTCTATCCATCGTTTGTCATCCTTTCATGCAAATATCTAAGTTTTCATATTGTACATATTAATTAACTATATCTGTGTTTCGCACCTATCTCTGATCCTCTCTAAAGAAACTAAATCCCATTCACCCATATGCCCACTTGAGCTGGATAATATCTACATGATGCTCAGCTTCAGTTAGAGCATTTGATATTCGTGGAGGCAGACAAAGGAAATTTGTATTTGTTTTTAAGCTTTACATTTGTGTCCTTTTTTTGTGTGAATGGGCTCGAGTTTGTGTATGGGTGACTTTGGGTGGTTGGCAATGAAATTTTTGGCTACTTTTCGACTGCTGGTAATTTGTTGTCTGCTGCCTGTTGCGAGTGCAGTGTGTCGGCGTCTCCGCCTTCAGCTGGATGTGTACATATATTTGTGCTTAACAATTATTTATTTATGAGGTAAACATCATTCAGTTGCAGCAGCAGCACCAGCAGCAGCAGCAGAGGCAGCAGCACCAGCAGCAGCAGCTTTATGAATACATAAATGCGCCATCCATGCCACATGCCATATACCACATGCCACATGATAGCCGTTAGATTGGCTGGACGGTTGGCTGGCCAAATGACCGTTGCAAATTTGATTGCATTTACATATGCAGATGCAGATACATTTACTGATGCACACAGGCCAAAAGGGGCGTGGCAGCTGGAACTCGACAACAGAGTTTGGGGCGCCAGAGTGCGCCAGGGTCCAGGTCCGGGCCAGGGCTTTGCGTTTGTAATTGCAACAAAGCCATCATGATTTTTGCTTACATTTGGGCTTAACAACGAAAATGAGTTGCATGCGAAATGCGGCTCAATTGTTGTTTAAGTACTTAACAAATAAATCCCCCGAAGTGCGCCACTAGCTAGTGTGAATGCTATTTGTGAATGTCATTTGTTCGTTGACATCCAGTCAAAGTTATTTATTTAATTTCAATTCAATTGACTGCGCCATCTACACAAACAAGTTCACAATTCGTCTATGCTGTTGAGAGTATCAAATGCTGAGCCTTGGCTTAAACGGCTTTCAAGGTCTTTTTTGAATATTAAATCTGGCTAAAGGCAATTGGTTCCAGATTATAATGCTTCTTTATATTGATTATCTATCTAATAAGAAAGAATATATTTATGTAGCTCCACTTCATCATCATAACTAAGCTGAGCTGAGAGCAAGCACAAGTTCTCTGAGTTTTCTTTTAATTTTCCTTTAGTTTGCACCTCGAGAGATATTAATTGAATATAACAAAATGAATCAGCGCAAAGAGGAATACAATTGTATCGATTGCTATATTCAGCCAAAAAGATAAAGTAAAAGAAATATCAGAGCAATAACTGTATTCAGCCATGGAGCAGCAGCAGCAGCAGCAGAAGCAGGAGGAGCAGAAGCTCATTGAGCAGAGAGCTGAAGTTGGACGGGGGCAGCGCAGCCAGCGGAATAGGTGCTCAAATATTTATGCCAATTTTGGTTGGCTTTGTGCTGAGTCGGAGAAAATACAATGACTACAAAATGAAACTATTTGCGGCAACGCCACCGATATACAATAACCGAAGCGGCTCCACTGAATAAAACATGGGTGCAGGCGGCAAGGGGGCGCAGAGCTTCGGACGAGCGCAAGGAACGTGAAGAGCTAAGAGATGGAGGAAGAGCAGCAAAAAAGAACATAATAAAACTAAGACTCGAATGCCTTTTGTTCCGACTAAACTAGAGATGAACAAGAGCAGGTCGTGCTCTTTTCATTTTAAAAAATATATAAAATTAAATAAATTAAATGAGAAAAAAATAAAAATAAAAATATGTATTTGAATATCAGAATATTATACTATTATAATATTCTGATATGTATATTATACTGCTATAATAATCTGATATGCATTAATAGATTTGGTAGAATATATATGTATATAGAATAGGAGTAAAATCTATAAGTTTCGCTAATTTACTAGACTTGTTCACAATTCGTTTGTGCTCTTTAGCTAATCAATTACACAATTAGCTTTGAGCTACAGCTTTATATGCATGCAAATAACATATAGTTTACTTTTATCCCCAAATATTCAAGTTTCAAATGCAATATTTCAATCGATTTTAACATATTTTTATATATCGCAAATTCGCATTTATCAAGTGATTCCTCTCGCTGCCTTTTCAAAATGGAATTTCAACTAAAAATGCAGTAATCGAGCTTTTTAAGCAAAGAACTAATGCTCTTTAACTATCGTATCACGCTCTCATCTCTATCTCCAATTGCTCTTGAAGCTGCGCGCTGCTCTTCGCTCGCCGTTCGCTGCTCGCTGGCTCCCTGGCTGCCCGCTTGGATAATCATCTAGGCAGCCGGCAATGAATTTCTGAATTTAGGCGATACCTTTTGCCGTTGCTGGCGCTTTATTAAATCTGTCCCGTTTGGATTGTTATGGCGCAAACTTGATATGGATATGTACATATACATATGTATATATATATGTATGGTTGTGCAATTACACATAGCACACTTCACTGCAGTCTGTATGCCTGTGCGTGGGTGTGTGTGTGTGTGCTTCACATCAAATATTTATAAACGTGTTCAGAAAGCCGTCGCAAGCAATCGCTTCATATTCAATATTCAGTTGTACCACGGCAAGTGCAGCAAATTGCCAATCGACATTATTCGATATTGTAGCGAACCACGCCCCATACCTTCCTTATATACATATACATTCTCTCCACCTCTCGCATTCACCACTTTCCATATCTGCAGAACCCAAAACAGAAGAGCAGAAAAAAAACTCCACCCAGTACAACAAGTTTTTCAATTATGTACAAAACTTAATAAAATTTATATGAGAACTGATAAAAAAGTTAGATACATTTTTTTAAAAACTTAAATTCCGAATTTATTGAATTGGTCTTCTTTAAAGATCTGGTTAAATGCCAATTGAATTCTCTTTTGGCTACTGGTCAAAAAATTAGCTCATCTCAAATTACAAAAGGCTGAGCATATGTATGCTAGAGTCATAGCTCTGTTCGGAATTGGAGAATGTGTGTTATCAATTCTAGACTAAAATAACTTAAATGCCTGTTGCATATAGTCACAATATAGCCACATATAGTCTTAGATCTTCATAGACCTTGGAATACTCAGGTTTTCCAGATAGAGAATAGATCCTAAAGTTAAGATTTGTTTATGAACTTTTATAGCTTGAGAGATGAATATCCTATATACAGGTAGATAGATATACATAAGATTGTATGGATAGTCAACAGACAGAGATTACATCGACTTGACTGTAGTTAATATGTAATGTAATGTAATGTAGAATATATGTACATACATATATGATGAATGGCTTCTGTTGCCAGCCAGGTCTTCTTCTTTTGGTTGTTACATTAATATTTAACCCAAGCACTCGACACATTTGAGTCATTTTCAATGCGTAAAAAATTACAATATTCCAGCAATAACAGCCAGGCAAAAGAAATAAATAATGTAGCTAAATATTTGAAATGCTGTTAAAGTGCATGTCAAATTCGTTAAACAGTTAAAGTGCATGTCAAATATTTACCATGCAGATACAATGCATGAGCATAATTTTGAATTTAGTGCTTGAAAATAAATGAAAGCAAATAGTATTGAACAGGTTGTCAAAGTGCTTGTTAAATTTGGCAGGAACATGCTGACAAATGGGGGCCTATTTGATAGCTTTGCTGTGCAAGTGTATTGTGTGTTAGTGTGTGTAAATTACTATTGAGAGTCGTGGAAAAAGATGCGTTGCCGCAGTTGCCGACGACCGACCAATAAAATGCAATGTTGATATAAAAACAAATTCACGCGGGTGCGACAAACCAAATGACAAGGACATTAAGCACACGCGCAAACATACACACACATACCATATGTGTGTGTGTGTGTGGAAAAGGGCAACTTTTGCAATGATTTCAACATTAGATTTTATTTGCACTTTCGTTGACATTTGCGCAGCCCCAAAATACACGCAACACAAGTTACCATGCTGGGTTGGGCAGAGGGGGGGGGGGGGGGGGAGGGGGACAGCGGGGGTTGGGCAAGGTGTTTAAAGCGACTACAAAATCTCAAAAGCACACTTGAGTTAAATGTATAGAATATGTGTGCAAAAGGTAGGACAAGGACTATTAGGAGCAGCATCAAACTGGCTGCGGATGCGGATAAAGGCTGAGCCATTGCCAGAGCCTCAGACGGAGCGGCTGTAGCCAGTGGAGCGCAAAGCAAAGACGAGAGCTGTTGCCATTACCGCACAGAGCCCACACACAGTTCTGTATGAGAGAAGGGCAGGTGGACCACATATGACACTTGTTAATCCAACAACAACAACAACAAGTGAAAGAAGGCAGTCGATGACGAGCAGAACATGAAGCAATGCTTGCTTGCCTGCCATGCAGCAAAGGACATAAAGTCTACGCTAGTTGAAGACAATTCCTGTCAGGATTTTCCTAAGCAAAAGGCAGAGCGAGAGGGCGTGGGAGTGGGAGTGCGAGAGGGAGAGGTGGAGGTAGAGGTAGAGGTAGAGGCAGATATAGACGCACACGCATACCAATAAAAAGAAACGAAACGATGGCACATTTGGAATCCTCATTGCAACGAAAGTGATTTTAATAATAAATGAATTTTTTGTTTTCCTCTTTTTTTTTTTTTTAAGGCTGAGACTAAGGTTGAGGCTCATTCCTGGCACAGCGGCCTCCGTGTGCCACTCGCATAGTTTTTTTTTCTTCCTCGAGGCAGCCACAAAGGACACTTCTTGGCGTTCGTTTTAGTGGCATTTGGCTTGGGCATCGAAAAATTCCTGCATCAGCAGAAAACCCAAGAACATAAAAGTTCCGATGTGATTCAACTTGAATTTCTCAAAATCTTTGCAAATGTTTGCTATCAAAATATTGAAAACATTTCCACATACATAACTTGCTAAGCGAGTCGCTTATTTATGTTTGAAGATATATTTTGTAGAAGATATTTGGAATTTATGATTAGCAGAGCTATGGGAAGCATAGGAATGATTTAATAAAGGCTTGAGATTGAGATCATTGAAATATTATATATTGATTTTCTCACGATATTTTTGATTGAGTCTAGTTTTTTGTAGAATCCTATCTAATTCCTATTAAAGGCTAGCTTCGACTTTTTTTGTATGCTAAAAATAATTGGCCATGAAAAGTCGGTAGGAAGAATGATAAACTCTATGGTATATGATTTTTATTTATTTTTTTTTTTTTTTTTTTGTCATCTCTTTCTTCGTTCTTATACATATTTCGTTATCCGTTGGTATGTTCAATTGTCTGTCCGTCGCTCGCCTTTTCCTCCGAGCATTTAGCCATTCGTCTGTCGTTTTCAGTCATCTCTCAATTCTTTTAAGCTTCATCAAATGTTTGTATATATATTCAAATATAGATATATCTCCTACTTAGATAATTATTCTTATATTGCTGTATTGACATGGCGATATATTTTTATGTGTAATTGCCTCAAGCTAAAATTTTCTGTGCTCAAATATATATATATTTATGTATGTGAACCACAGCTTCTGGTTTCTTTGAAACCAATCCATTTTGCTGCTGCTCGGCCGCAATTTATGATGGCGTGGCCTATCAAATATCTCGGCTTGGCGCATATTTCAAAATCTAATTGACGCTACGCATCCGAACAGTCGGCAATTATTCTAGTCGAGAAAACTAATCTCAGACTTTCGTAATGAATTTGTGGCATTTGCGTGTTGTTCGCTGCGATACGCTTAAAAATTAATAGCTAACCTCAAAGAGCGCAGCCAAAATTCATAATTATACTTTGTACAAGTGCAATCGCCATGGACTGGGCTCACTTGGCTGGGCTCTGTGCTTCGCTTGGGGTTGCCACTGGAGTTGGGGGCTGTGGGCTGTGGGCTGTGAGCTGGGGGGTGGGTGTGGATGATGCTTGCCTGGATATACGATGCGGCCATAGGCTCAGGTTCGTGGCTCGGGCTTTGTGCTTTGGGCAGCGGCCATAACTCATAAACATAAATTTAAATTAGAAAACAAATGAAAGCGCTAAAAGCGCATGTCGTTAATTTTCACTACCAGAGCCAGAGGAGAGCTCAATCAAAGAATTAATCTTGGAGAAGTGTTACAGGCGCACAAAACTCGATTATAATAGACTACAAAAGTATATTTTAACTAAGCCGAGAGCTATCAGAAAAGCTGTAAAAGCACATTAAAGCCTTAGTACATAGCTTGAGTTGAAGGAGATTAAATATATATAAAACAATTTATTTACAAATTTACTTTGATTAATCCAAGCAACAATCGATCACAAAGTAGTTGAATGTATAGATTAATGCAAAGCTCTAAAAGCACATAAATAGCTTTCTAAACAATGTCAAATTATCAGTGTTATTAATTGAGACGAAAGCTTCTGAAAAGATTAAACAACTTTGAAAGCTCAGACCAAACATTATTATATTTTAAACAGAAGAAGAAATTAATTCCCAAACAAAAGCATTGAAAGCTCCTTCATATTGATTTGGCACTTATCTCAACTTCGCTTCAACTAGTATGTGGCAAAGCATTACAGCCGATTGAACTTGATTGAAGTATCTGAATACAATATTCAGTGAGTAATATTTAATATAATGGGCAGTAGTAGTCATTCATGAGTCAAAAGCTCAACGCAACTGAAATTGCTTGTTTAATGACTCAACTGATTATTTAGATATGCATCAATTGAAAGAGAGCAGCAGCAGTCAAGCAAGCGCTTGGTGGATGTTCGTTGTTGAACTTTTGATATGGGAACGAATCAATAAATAAACGTTGCGCTGAATAAATTCAGCAGCCACAATCAAAAATAAACACAGCTCACGAGCTGTTGATAGCCGCTGATGCTGATGGCGGAACTAAACCTCAAATATCAATGCCAACCAACCCAACCAGCTAGCTGTGGTAATAAGAAAGGGCAAGCGCTACTGTTCCATTCAGTAAAATGAAATGGAACCAACATAAACATAAATGCGACCACAATCGATGGCCTCTTCTGCAGCTGGGCAGCCTGGGTAAGCTGGCAGGGACGGACCGGCGTACTGTGGACAGTGGCCTTGCCTTTGATGTGGCTGCCAAACAGCAAAAGCAGCCGACTGGGATTCCCAAACTGGGCAACTTTTCTGCTCTTCTTCAGTTTTTTGTTAGCGGCCCTGACGGCTCTAGCGGGGCGCTCTCCTCTTATTATAAGCCACATTAATGCACAGACATGCGCCTGCAAAAAAGGTTCAGCAACTCTAAAAACTCCAAGCGCAAAAGTAAAAGACGAAAAGGCACAGATGATGGAGGGTACCAAAAAAAGAAGCTCCAGCTGAAGTTTCCGCCAGCGATACGTATACGTATCCGAATACGTATACGTATACGTCTCCGTATTCCGTATTTCGTGAACTGTACATGGTTTGCAGTGGGCGGTTGGGCAGGATGTGGGCGGTCAACAGTTTTAATTAAAACAAAACAAGGCTGAGCCGAGCTGAGCCAATAGCTGGAGAGCGATACTTGAATATGCTTACGAATCGCATTGAGCTATTCTCCAGCAATACTCTGAATGTTGTGCCAGTTGGCAATGCCAAACAATGTTCGACAATTAGTTCGCTATCTCATTAATTTCGATCGGACCTGAATCACGAAAAGCGTTGCTGGCAAATATTAAAGTTAGAAAATTGAGAGACAGAAAAGCATTCGAAAAAAAAAATGTTTATGAAATGTAATAATTTATTTATTTTTTATAATTATTTTACTTATCTATTTTATTAATAATATTAATATACTAAGGACAACGTGGAGAAGCTTAAACATAATGTCAAATTTTTTATTTCTGTTATTTATTTTTATATATTTAATATTTTAATATTTAATAATCATTAAAAATATATACATTTACTTTCGTAAATAAAATAAAATAAAAAACTATTTTAAAAATATGTTATTAAATAAAAAACCTTACTTTGTGTACTATCTGTATTTAAAAAAAAATTATAATTAAAAATAAGAAAAAATTGTGTTCTTAAATAAATTTAAAAAAAAATATATTTCACAATTTTTATATTTTTTTTTTTTATTAAAAAAAAGTATTTTACTATCTATTATAAATAAAACTGTAAATATGTAAACTTGAAAATAGATTGGACTTTTAATCAAATCTAAATAAAGCTATTATGATTAAAAATTAAAATTAAAATCTATATATATATATTTTATTATAAATTTTGATTTATATACAAGTAAATTAGATATGAAGCACTAAACAAAAATGTTTATTTTTCTTAAATTAAAATATAATGAAATATTTTTGTTATTCGAATATTATTAGAACAGAATTATATGTATATTTCAAATATCCCAAAACATCTCAAAGCTTCTCTAATTATACAAGAATGAATGTTACCAAATAGTTGGCTAATTTCAAGTAGCTGTTAGCTGAGTTAGGGCATGGTGTAGACCGCAAGTTAGAGCGAGTGCGCCTATAAATAAATAATGCTGAGATACGTGCGAAAGGGAGGCAAGGAAGAAGACCCACACAAACATAGACAGACACACACACACACAAATGGCACAATAAATGAAATGAAGTGCAGTGCGGAATGAAGACGCGGTGCTGGTCATAAAGTCCGCTAAGAAATGTAGACATTTTCAGCTCCTTTTGCCGGCCAACAAAATGTGCGGAAAATGTGACGGTCAACAAATTATCAAAAAATGCCAACAGCAAAGGGGGAAGAAAAGGAGTAAAAGGACGCTAACAAAAGGGGAGAAAAAAAAAATAACAAACGCGATGTTGGCCAAAAGTAAAACGTGAAACAAGTGCCAGGAAAAAAAAAATGAAAACCAACGTGAGGAAAGGGCAAAGTAAAGAGAGAAAAACAATTGGGGGCGCTACGAATGAACAGCTGTGAATTTCAACGCCCAACGCGGAGGTCAGACGTTTAGCTAAAGAGTCAAAGCCAAAAGAAACAACAAACAAGCAAACAAATAGACAAACGGACAAAGCAACAACAACAATAACAACAACAACAACAGAGGCAATAAAAATAACAACAATAAAGAGACGAAGCGGAAACGCGTCCAAAGAGCTGGCCTACAAAATGGCCAAAATGAAAAACGAGCCAGCTGCGAAGTGAACGAATAAGTTAGGCGGGTGACAGCGACTGCCTCATACCCGCTCAGAGCATAATATGAGTCAGTTTCCATTCGAAACGTCAAAACTGCTCAAAATATATTCGATATATTCCATATTCTGATTAAGCTTTACGCATTTTAGTTATATATTTATCGATTCTGGATTATTTCGCCACAGTTATCTTTCGAGCTTGATATCAGCTAATATTATTGATATATTGATCGACTGATAGCTAAGTATCGCTTTCCATTTCAAACAGGCTAAATATAATTGATTTTTTTGTCTTTAGAGAAACCGTTTTTTATTCCAAAGCTGTAGATCAAAAACTCTCTCACTTTTGCTCTGAGCGATATCTTTCGGATCTATTCGCCTGACGCTCTTTTGCCAAACATCGTTTAGGGAGGGATACGATTGACGCTCGTACAATGAGATTCGGTAAGTGAGCGGATGACTCATAGTGTCTACGATGTTCACACTATTGATGTGTTCAATGAAGATAACTCTCGCATGCATAGCAATCGGTACATAAAAGACTTTTAGCTTCGAAAGAGTCGACCAAAAACACTCGTTAAAGAATCAATGCCATCTGTTGCTCTTTGAGTACTTTATTGAACTATGAGTGGAGCTCGGGCTCTATTTACGAACTCTCTAGACATGCCATACGTCTTCTCTACATGTTGATCTAAATAACCTTTCAACCCGCAATTGAAAGACCCGAATATACCCGTTCGACTTGTTCAAACGGAGTATATTAAAAACAGAGCTGACCAGCTGCTATCGGCTCTGGTGTGGCATCTAAATAATGGGGTTAAGCACTGAAGAGAATGTGTAATCATATATTGCCAAGTTTATGCCAGCCCAGGCTTAATTATACTATTAAGTGAAACTTCAAGAACTGCCGAAGCGTTGCCAGATCGTTGCCTGATTGATAGCATTTGCGTATGGCATTCTGATGAGCTGCACTTAAGGTAAGCTGTTTGTTAATTAAGGTGTAAGTATATTATGGACATATGTTAAAGATGCTCTGAAACATGTTTAAGGGTTGCCAGAACTTGCAATTTTTAGCTATTTAAGATAAATATTTTTGTTGAGGTGAAAAAAGTTGCATAAAAGAGGTATAAATTCTGTTGAAGCCTTGTCAAGCTGTTGCTTCATGCAAATGGATGAGCTTGTAATGAAAGGCGTTGCCAGACAGTTTCTTGAATTGAAGCACAATGCCAACAAGGTTGCTGGATAATTTATGCAGACTTTTGCTTTCGAGGTCTGTCTAATCTAATCCGTCTAATTGTGTCTAATGAAATATTATATTTAATGAAAGCATATGAACTAATCATATCTTGGCGTTACCAGATCAGCATTTGTCATTGTATTCAAATGGAATTCAATTACTAGTGCTCTTCTACTGAATGAATTCAAATCAAATACTATCAATGCACTGATTAATGAACTCAATTGCCAAGTCAAAAACTTGACCTGCCAAAGGTTGCCAGCGGTTGGACAGGAGGTCAGGCAATGCCGGCAAAAATTAAGTTGTTACTTTGGCTGCGAGGGGTTCGCTTCCTCTTGCTACTTACATAAATATATAAATATACAGAAATATGTATATGTGTGTATAATATATATCTACTTAAGCGTACGTACGGACATATTGTTGCTGCCCGGTGTCCCAGTAAGCGGAGCGAGCTGTTGGGTCGTGTCTGCGGGCTGGAAAGGATTGGCTTGGGCTTGACTCGGGCCGAGGCGGTGGATGTGGCAGTGGCTGTGGTCGGGTCTGTGGACTGTCCCAGTGTTTTTTTGTTTTTTTTTTTTCTTTCACTTCTCTGTGTGCCCTTGCCTATGCGAAACCTTTTGCCTTTCATTTTGGTCAACTTGCACTTGGCGTCGACTCGCGCCCCTCCTCGGCCATCTCTCATCTCACCCATTCGGCCAGCTCGCAGTCAGAAATGTTTTTTGCTGTGCCGCCCTCTTTTTATTTTATTCTATTTTTTTTTTGTAGTATTTATTTTTTGTTTCTTTCTTTTTGTTGCTCCTTTTTGTGGCTAAATACAAAGGCGGCTGGTTTTTGTGCCTGTTCCTTGTTATTGTCCACGTTATTGTTGTTGCTGCTGCTCTAGTCCGCAAGTAGCAAAAGTCTGGCTCTGGCTTGGGCTCTGGGTCGGGCGGGTCTTTCTCTCTCACTCTCTCTTTTTCTCTGTCTGTGTGTGTGTGTGTGTGTGCCGAGCCCGGTTGTTAGTTGCATGAATATGAAGTGGTCTTATAATCCACACCAAACAACAAAATGACCCAAGTGCGAAATTAAAAGGCGAAAATGTGCTGAGGGGAGTTGCCTGAGTTGTCTGAGTGGGTGGGTTGGGGATGGCAAAGCGTAAGAGAGGGGGGGGGGGGGGTGGGGGCTACTACGCGACGTGCTGACTGCAAATGGACGTAACGTTCATTTTGTTGTTGGCATTCCATGAAGACGTTACGGCCGGAAGAAGCAAACGGACAAGCATGTGACACAAAAACTGGACAGTAATCGAGTACAACTTACGCCGCACACACACACACACCGTGCACCCCTCCTCCTCCCCATCCATTTACTTTAACTTTGGCCCTGTCAATTGTGATTTAAGTGCAGCAAAGCTTCGGGGCATAAGCCGAAAGTCCCAGCTAAGCCAATTAGCCTTATTCCAACTGATCGGAGAGCATTATCCATAGTTGTTACATATATGATATTAACATTGTCAAACTATGTTATAAGCTAACAGCTGTAGAAAACTGTGCGAACTGTTAGCTAGCAGACGCTCTCTATGCGCGAGCGCATTAAACACACACTCTCTTTCTCTCTCTTGCTCTTTGACTTTCTCTTATATTTATAGCAGGTGCTGCAACTTGGCTAAAAGTAACGGTCCATAGACTGCTTTACTGCGTAGAGTCTTGTAGCTGTAAAAGATTTTAATAGTGCTCCATTCAGAAAACTCTTTGATGTTAACTCCATTTTTGTTGTCTTACCAAATGAAGCTCAGCATGAGCATGAGCACGAAATTACTTTTATTGTCCACTCTTATATTCGCACTTCTACAACTTACATCGTTAACTATTATATTCGCTCTTATATTGGTGGGCATATGGTTACACAAATTCGGAGTCCCTAGTTGTAATTGAATGCAAAGATTAGATGAACAAGTTAATTTAAAATTTGTTTTGTGTTAGCTTTCAGCATAATGCTTAATATAATAAATATAATAATAAACAAAATATTGATTAAAAATATTTAAGAAAAATATACTTAGAATATATAAAAATAAAATCTAAAATATTAATTATCATTTAAAATATATTTAAAAAAAAAAACACATAATATATATATCTATATATATGTATAATAATAAAAAAATGGCGCAACAAAGTAAAAAAATAAAAAATAAAATGTGTTCACAATTTTTTACCATTATTATTATTATACATAATATATTAATGCTTGCCGATTAAATTTTAATAAAATTGAGAGAATTGAAGAGAGATTTAAAGATTTAGAGATCTACAAAAGTAACAAATTATTATTATTATTATTTTATTCATTTTTTAATTTTTGAATTGAATTGAATTTGAATTTTTTCAAGTTAATTTTATAATTATTTATAATTTAATTTTATAATTATTTTTATTAGTTATTTATTTATTTATTTATATTTTTATTATATTATATATTTAATTTATTTTATTTTTTATGTATACAGAATAATTAATATATCAAAGTGCTTACTTAAATAGGACAAGCAAGCAAACATAATTTTATTGCCGATATCTATATATCACACATTATTTAGAATTTATCTAACAGGCTAATGTCTCTATGATCAGGTAATCTAGATTTTACTTTGGGGCTTTCAATTTTTACTATTTTGAAATCATATTTAAAGCTTGAGCTTAAGCAGCTTGCCGTGTTTTCATTTAATCGTGGCTCATTAGAGCTTAAGAGGCGACCCCAAGTTTGAGAGGCGCATCAGTAAATCGTATAATAAAGCTATAAATATTTAATAGCTATAATTAACTGTTAGAAAGTTTTGGTATGCATCAAAGAATTTAGCTCATATTTATATTAACATTTTTGTACATCGCAAAAATATATTAAGTGTATGCTTTGATTAACAAATGTTTCAACAAGATTTTAGTACACTCTGGCTGCAGCATTCCAGAAAGCTTTTTTTTTTAGCCTTAGCAGAAGTGTGATGCAACTGTTAGTAACAGTTAATAGGAATGTTAAATTGTACAGCACTTTGAATGCGCTGTTAAGCAACAGCGCACAAAAGTATGCTACACATTTTTGCGCGTGGTAAAAATTGAACTTTTGGGACAGCAGACGAGAAGCTTTGCAAATGGGATATTAGGGATATTTTGTAGGGGGAAATTTATGGAATTTCCATCTTTTGAATTACCTCAATTGACCAATTTCAATGGGAAGCATTTCTGCCCTACTTAATGCGATACCATTAAGTCTTAACCTGATTGTCTCCATGCCCGCAGATTACGTATACGCCAGCGTGTCGCAATGTTGATTGCCTGGCCTGCTGGGCGGACTCTGACTCCGGTTCCGGCTACTGTTAAAGCCAGCGGCTATCAACGCAGCAACGATAAATAGAGGAGACAAAAGCGTAAACAAGGCCAACGACAAGTCCATTGTGTATAATAAATTTCCAATTATGATCGGTCGACTGTTTGCGGTTGCAGAGCCCACTGCACGCATGTAGGCACAGATAAAAGTATATATACGTATACTGATGTATGTATGTATCTATCTGTGCTTAATTTATACGCTTAACAAATTGGATTAATTATGAAACCATGAAAATTGGGTTAATACCTTTTGGTTAAATAATTGCCAAGCATTTGCTGGCCATTGAACTCGACAACTGTTGCAGCTGCACTCAGTCTCTCTCTTTCGCTCTCTCTCTCTCTCTCTACATGCAGCGCGTGGCACGTGCTGTTGCAATTACAATGCGCTAATAAAAATAAATGAGTTTCACGCGGCGATCAGCTGCCATTTAATGTAATTATTTAAATACAATTTACAATTTGGCTTGCTTAAACGAATGCGCCAGGTCAGCAGAGCCCAAAAGAGAAGCCACCAAAATACCAACCAATCCACCCAGCCACCCAAACAGCTATGTGGCTTATCCACTCCCATAAATATACAGACAGATATATATATATATATATATATATATACATATATATTTGCATATGTATATGTCTGTTCTACATGCATGTAGTTGCAGTTGCTCAACTGGCCAACCGTTAAACACGTGTCGTACGCTGCTTAACTCGCGCTTACTTCGTTTACTTTTGTTTTGATTTCCATAAGTGTAATTAATATTTCACATGATACGCACAGCTGGGGCGAATGGGCGTGGCAGCACGCATTGAAAAATCTGTGGCCAAAGCTGCTTTTGCCTTTGCTTAATTTGCATTTAATATGAAACAGAGACTCGACTACATACATTAGCCTTGAAGCCTTCGATCTGAAGTTAGCGCTACAACTGAGAGTGCCAAAGTTTCCTATTGAATTATAGAGCTACTCCAATATTTCCACACATTTCTTGAACATTACGTAGCTCTCTGAAACTAATTCATCTTATTAACATTATCAAGTTTGCCAATGAATTCCCGCTATAAAACATCTCCAGAAACTGCCCACAGCAAGGACATGAACTTAGCTCAGTTTATCCAACTCAAGAGCTTTGCTGACGCCATCTACAGCTTTCAAGTTGCAACAACTGGTCCAACAGTCAAATCGAATTTCGAATTAAAAGCTTTTGTGCGCTAACAGTACTTGTGCTTTCAAGTAATGTTAAAGCAATGTTAGCATTATACTAAAGCAATAATTGTATTTGTTAGCTGTACTAAATGTTAGTGTTAACAGTGCTCGATTGTTACTCTGCTTAAGCTGTAAATAAACTGTAAAATGGGTATATTAAAAAATAGATAAATACAAAAAAATGTAATGTTAAAAACTGTTATAAAATGCTATTTTGATCTACTTAAAGTCAAACTAAAGCTGTTGAAATTTCTTCATAAATGTCAATATTTTCATGATTAAATTCTTGTTGTATTACTATCAACAACTAAGTCTTTTTTAATATATCAATATTATGTTAGTTACAGAACTAGTATTGTTTCAAGAACTCAGCAGCAATTTCAGCTTCGTTTAGCTTGATTTGTTTCAAGGACTAAATTCTCTTGCACATAGGCCTGACCTCTTGGTGAAGATACTAAATTGGAATGTCACAATATAATTTTATTTCAAAATAAAAGTCTGTTTCAAGGGTATGTCTTCGTCTATCATGCCCCACTAAAATTTGTTACAATTTTCGCAAGTCATGCAGCGCATGTAATCAATAAATACACAACAAAAAATAAATAAAATAATAATAAGAAAACCAACAAGTAAATGAATTTCATGCCTTTTGCCACTCACAGTGGAACCCTTTTAACCACCCCATCCCCACCGCTCCACGCACCCCTCTCTCGACAGGCAGCTGGTCAGTGGTTCTGGAATCTTTATTCATAGAGCGTTGGTGACGTTGGCAGCCCAATTATTTGGTTATTAGTTATTTATGAAGCCGCCGTCGCTTATTCGTGTAAGCTGCTCAACCGGCCACAAGCCAGAGTCCACTAGACCCGAAAACCGAAACTCCTGTCGCTCTCTTCTCTCCTCTCCCCGCTGTGCTCTGTGCGAGGCTCGTCTAATTGCACAACATGAGTCGTTGTCAGTGGTCAGAATATGTCAGCGGTTGCCCATTGTCCAGGTAATCAATTGGCCAACTGACTGAGCATACTCGATTGCTGCTCGCTGTGCTCATTAGTGGCCGAGAGGTTCGCGCAGGGTATATCCGACGTCGACGGCTGAATTAAGGAACTTTCCTTTTTTCGCGCACCATAAACTGAACATTATGCTTAATTTTTTATGATTGTACTCTAATTAATGCAGCTTGAAGTATACGACCTGTAGATATCCTGTATTACAAAAACAAAATAGATTGACGGATATTGTTAATAAGAGATACTTTACTTTTCTTATATAATTTTCATATATAATTGTCATTCCAATGAATGAATGATCAGTGAAAATAGAAGAGAATTGATTGTTGATATGATTCAGATATAATATTGTATACCTTCATATGCAACCATTGCAAGTTCTTTTTTTACCAATGACATTTACAGGGTATATTTAGCGAACAAAAAATATGGAAAGCGATTTGCAAAAAATTGAAAAAAAAAAAACATAAAATAAAGAACAGCCGGGCAAACTAACTAACGGCTATTGTTTGGCCAATGGGCCATCATTTACATGGACTATCATGGATTCACATGGCCTCGCTCTTGCTCCTCCCTCTCTGCTTCTCTCTCCCCTCTCTCTCGCTGTGTGTGTGTCGCACAGTTTCAAAATATCGACTGGCCATTTGGCATGCCTTTCGATACAAAATTATTTTCCCATAGTGTGTGTGTGTGTGTGTGTGCCTTAGAACAATGGCTTTAAATTAAAAGTGGAAATCAGCGGCAAAATATGCACAGCGCGTACCTTTTCCCTCTCTCTCTCTCTCTCGCACTCACTTAAGCCACACTCTAGCTATCTTGCTCACACTGCATTGCACAATGGCCTGCATTAAACATAATACGTGTAATTATTATCGTTTTGCATCAGTTTCTATATGACCTATGCTCATGGCAGACAGAGGCGTCCGCTTGTTTACAGTGAAGGGGAATTGTCCAAAGGAATTTTGAGATACATTAGTAAATCGAGTGAGAGAGCCATCTATCTATCTATCTATCTCACTCTTTCTTTGTCCTTCTCTTCTCTTCTTCTCTTTCTTTCTTTCTTTATTATATATGTATATATATTATATCGCTTCATACCTTTAGTTCATTACGTAACGCCCTCTATCGGCCATGTGCTCGTAATCCCTCTTAGTATCTACGCTCCTGTGACAGGTTCTCTTGTTCAGTTCAGCAAGCCACACGATTATTGCCAATTTATCGTTGATTGTTAACTATTTATTAACGAATAACTTTATAAATGAACTCTGCACACACACACACACACAAACACACACACAATCACACACATACGTTACACAGACAATGGTAGTGCAATCGTCAATGGTTGCATTTCAATTGCATTTGCAAAATGTAATTTTGTCATAATTCCATGGCAAAGTCAATTTGTTCTCTCACCTGCAGCCAGGTGGAAAAGCCAGGAGAATCGAGAATCTGGGCGGCGTGTGACTCATTAGCGTCTGATGCAGCGATTGATTGATTTTAATTTGTTGTTCAATTAGTGGCGCTCATTCAATACCAATTTCAATGCAATCAATCAAAAATTAGGAGAATTTATCTCACACCTGAATTTCCGTTTCAGTTTGACAATTTTTTTTTTTTTTTTTGGTTTTCTGTAATTAAAAACTTAATTTCAATTTCATTTCATTCAATTGTGCATGTTGCATGTGTCGCTAAGTGAGTTTTTGTGTGTTCATTTAGAGGGGCATAGTGTGAACTAGTTCATGTTTGAGTTGGTGAACTAGTTGAAAAAGACTCTGAAATGGCTTATCCTTATAGAGCATGAGTCTCAAACTAGTTCCGATATGATGAAGAATTTTCAGAGCTATTTGGCTTTAATATTTCAAATATTCAAAAACTGATTCCATACTTATGAACTAGTTCACATTGGCTAACTTTGTGTAGCTTCATATAAGCTCATTCCGTATTTATGCACTACACTTCAATGTGAACAACTTTATAAATATTTGTCACATAAAAACTCACAACTTTCGTACCATAGCTTTTTTTTTTTTTAGTTTCTTTATTATCAATGCATAAAAAGCGGCTAGCTTGCCGAGCACATACATCAATTCGCACACATTTGCGCCCACAGGCATGCAATAAAACTTTATTTATGATTCGCAGATAGTTTTCGAATAGCATTTGTCCGAACAGAGCCGCCCTGTTATAAACCAGGTAATGCCATGCTTTGAAAATCTCGTAACTCTTCAAGTGATTTCTATAATCGCATTTGGCTTTTGCTGACTTTGACTGACAGAGAAACCGAGAGAGAGGGAGAGAGAGAGACAGAGAGAGGGAGGCTGTATGTGAGGCTTATCTACGTTGCTTTTCATAGATGCACACATGTATATAAATAAATATATATATATATATATATATTATATGTATACATATATTTGAACAGCTAGAAATATATATTTTTAATTTTCTCTATGCGTTGGCAGCTGTAAAAATATGCTTAGGCCGGCATTCAGATGGCGGCCAGGTGGGCAGCTAAGGTCTTTGTGGCCGCCAACAAGTGCCAGCAAATGTGCCGTGAAGAAACCATTTAGGATTAGTTTAATATGATACAAGCGCACACACACACACACGCACACACAATGCGAGAGTAGAGGCACAGTGGATAAGGCAGCTGAAATAGGCAAACAGTACTTAAAAATGGCCAAGCCGCAACAAAATGTTGACTACTTAGATACGCTCGCACACACACACACACACACACACGCATACATACATACATACATGCACACAAGGACAATACTATTAGCAGCGCAACGAAGGACCAAAATGAAAGCTAAGGCAGCAACAACAACAACGGACAAAATACCTCATAAGAAAAGAAAAGAAAAGAAAAGTTGAGCCGGCATAAGAACACGGACAAGCAAAATATTGGTTAGCTAAAGCAAGCAGCCCGCTGCCCCACCCACAAAGAAAGAGAGAAAGAAAGAGAGAAAGGGAGAGAGAGAGATGAAAAAAAATGACAAATTTGCAAATGTTAAGACGAAAAGAAAACATCAACATAAGTTATAGGCTTAGTGCGTAATCGTTTTTCGTAAGACGATGGCAGCCAGCGACAGCCGTATGAACGAAGCCGCACGGATGAGCAGCAGGATGAGCAGCAGGATGAGCGGCAGTGCCTGATGGTTGCGATGAGCGCCAGCCATTGGCAGCAAATTGCAACACGGTGGCAACGCTACACTTTTTTAAAGCTATCAACACTTAAAGAAAATGAAATCTGTATATTTTGATCATAACAAAGTGTTATCGATAAATTATAAGTATCTGTCTATTCAATAGGAGTATTATTGTTAGTGACTACTATCACTACTTTAGCGCTATATTTTGTATGAGTCGAAAAGATATCGATAATCATTTCAACTCTTACCAATTTTAGATGAAGCATAACAAATTTAAAATGTAAAAAAATGTAAAATGATCTGTGTAAAGCGAAAGTGTAATCGGTGCAATTATCGATAGATTTTATGAATAAACATGTATCGATATCACGGATAGTTACAGTGGTCGGTAATAATAGCCATTCATCACTAGCTGAAAAAATAATAATAATTTAAGACAATATTTGACACAATGCATTTTCGATACTTTTATTGGTTATAGTGCTATCGATAACTGAAATCGATCTTCCTACTTCCTTTTTACATTTATTATTTTATATTTTCTGTTCAGGTATGGCCTTTTCAGCCTGACCCAGCCGCTCAAGCATGCACAGGCTATGGTGCCACGCCCTCCAGCGCCCACAGGATTGTCCGCTGTTCAAATTAAAAATGCATAAAAGCAAAAATGTGGAATTATTGTGATAAAATAAACACAGGAAAGCAGCCGCAGCGCAACACTAAACTACGTGAATAATACAAAGAGAAAGAGATAGCAAACTAGTAAGTCGCATAGAGTGAGAGAGATAGAGAGAGGGGGAGACGAAGATGGAGGATAATAAGAAAAAAGAACGTGACATTGGCCTGGCTATTGTGAGGAGTCGGTTCTCGGGGCTGATGATGTGGATAAAATAAACATGGGACATTGGTTTCGGTTTGGCTGGGGCACAGAGTGGTTGTAGAGACGGCGGGGGAACTGGGCGGCTTGGGTGGCTGGGCATTCAACAAGGACAAGACAGACGAAAGCGTGTTTAAACATTAAAAGGACCATTAGATACGCCTTAAAGTATGCTTCAAGTAGATTATCTTCCATCAGTTTTGTTTGCTTACTTGGAATTGTTTCGCTTCATTTTTCTCGTTTGCAAACACACACACACACACACACACACACACACACACACACACCAAATAGAGATGTGTATGTGTGTGTGCGTGTCCTTTCTGCACAGCTCAAGTCGCTCGTCTTGGCTTTACTTTACTGTACTTTACATTGGTGCGCGCACACAGTGAGGCGTCATTTGGTGGTCCACAGGCCGATAGCTGCGCTAGCCAGGACGAGCCGGCAGTCGGCGTTATTATAAATTGTGCGCGTATCCTTGTAAAATAACATCAAGTGAACCTAAAGGCCAGCCCGGACCAGGCCAGCCTCGCTCAGCCCACTCTGGCCGAGCCATTGCAAGTTTTGTCCCTGTGCTGCTTCTTAAATTACCAAGAGTGCGCGTTTTGTGGCGCTTATTGCTTTTGCCCCGCCTACTTGGCCGCATTTTCAGTAAGACGAGGAAAAAAAATATTGAGAGACACGAAGGAGCGAGAGTTGGGGAATAGGGAACGATGCGGAGGTTCGGAGTCGCCTTGACTCAATTTAAAGCTACATTTGGCATATTTTTAAACTGAAAACTCAACTTAACCTCACTTGGACGTTCCTAACCTCACTTTGTAACATAATTTGATTGAATCATGTCTTGTAATGCCTTCGCTTTTGTCTTTGCGCCTCAGGGACAGCAGAGCAGCATAATCCCGTATCTGAGATTATTCCTTTCTTTTTTACTCTGAGTCTAAGGAACTACCCCGAAAATTCCGAATGAGCTCTTAAGCCGTGATGGCATTTATGAAAATTCTATATATATAGTTTATCCAAATTCAATTGTAGTTAATTATCTAATCTTATTGATAATAATCTTACCGATAATAATCGATATATTCTACCTACACGAATACCTCAAACGATTCCTTTGCATATCAACTAGCCCAGACTGCCGACGCGCTGACTCCGCTTTACACTCAATTCACTTAGGCAAGCATATCAGCTTATGTAAGCGTACGTAACAGTGTTTCCAGCTGCATTTTTAATTATGCCATTTGAGCCAACGGAGCCGAAGTTAATCGAATCCAAGTTGTGAGCTTCAAGTGCAATTGCTTCCAATTAGTCAAAATTATCAGCACAATTCCATTAGAGCGCATCGGCGCAATCAACAGCAATTACATTAGCGCCTGCCAGTTTGCCGAGCCCTGCGGCCTGCGGCTTGCAGCTCCTGTTCAGCCATTCAGCCCGAAACGCTGTCCTCATGCGGCCACCAGTTGGCATTTTGCTGCTCTGCTGCGGCTGCCTTGGGCAACTCTTTGGCCGGCCTTCTGGCGATCGGGATATGCAGCGTTTGAGCGAGGCCACGCTGCATGTGGCAAGTCGTCATATTGCCACCAGGATCAATACGCTGATGGTGCGACAGCATTGCTTGAACTGTTCGGATGTTGTGGATCATCAGCAGCGACTGCTAATCGATCAGCTGCTCCAGCAGCTGGCACTGCACATGTCCATCCTCTTCTATCGGGCCTCCGCTGTCGTTCAGCAGCCCTGGGACTATACGCTCTTCGTGGTCAATGAGGCAATGGCTTTTGAGTGAGTACAAGGAGTGAATGAGTGAAAGTTATTAATGAATCTTTATAAGTTTGATCTCTCTCGCTTTCTCTCTCTCCCTCTCTCTCTCTCTCTTTCTCTCTCTCTCCCTCTCTCCCTCTCTCTCTCTCTCTCTCTCCTCTCTCTCTCTCCTCTCTCTCTCTCTCTCTCTCTCTCTCTCTCTCTAACTCTTCCCTACCTTCCATGTCTTTGCTCTGATCTTAGACTCTATTTTTTTCTCCCTCTCTATCTTCCAAATTTAAGACAACTCAATCTGAACTACACGCATCAATTGCATGAACGAGAGTTCTACTTTCTGATTGTGCTCATGATACGACTGCCGGAAACGGAATTGGAACGCTCTGTAGGTCGCATGTGCTATGCGGCGCTCAATAAGCGCATTATCAATGTCGTCGTGCTGGTGCAGCAGGACAATGACAAGATCGAACTCTATTCATACCGATTGTTCCGGGAGCAGTGCTCGCCGGGCATTCACACGTATCGCAGCAATCGCTTTCTGTCCGACGGCAGTTTATTGTATCCGGAACTGTTTCCCGTGCGCTTCAGCAATCTGAGCAATTGTGCGTTCAATGTGACTGGACATCTGTTGCCGCCGCATTTCATGTACCAGCCGCCAGATGGCGCTGTTCTGCCAGCGGATGGTGCACTGGTTGACATGCACGATTTGCAGGGCATTGGCGGTGAACTGCTGCGTCTGCTGGCCACAGCCCTACGCTTTCGCGTTCATCTCAAGATACCCGTGGAGAAGAGCGAAATCTTTAGCACTGACAACCTCAACGGTTGCTTCGCACAGGTGAGAGAGAGAGAGACTATCGAGCTGAGATATGTAGTTAGATGCATACATATACATATGAACAGAAAGTCGAGTAGGAATAGTTTGAGACATGATGGATTTATATAGTATATATAGCTAAAAATATAAATAAATGATTAAACCAAGTACAGTTATGTGTAGAGAAGTAATTATCGTTTATCGATAAATCCTAATTGTTTATTTTATTTTTAAATTCCAATTTCTTTTCATTTACCTCCGCTCAGCTCGCATCGGGTGAGGCAGACATAGCTATTGGCGGCTTCAGTGGCTCGGATAAACGTCGCCATATGTTCTCCACCTCGTCGGTGTATCATCAGAGCTACTTCATCTTTGTGGTGAGATCAGAACGCTATGTGGGCCCACTCGGCCAGCTAATACGTCCCTTTGAGTCCGTGGTGTGGCTGTGTCTGTTGGCCACGCTGCTCGCGGCTCTCATCTGTGTGCGCTGCCTGGGCAGACGCGTTCGCCTGCAGCATCCTATCGAGAATTTGCTGGCCTCAACGACGGGCAACCCGGTGCCGACGCATCGAGTGCCGCACAGCAGCTTCCTGCGTCATCTGCTGGCCAACTGGCTGCTGTTGACGCTGGTGCTGCGCTGCGCCTATCAGGCCAAGCTGTTCGATGTGCTGCGCATACCCAAGCATCAGCCGCTGCCGCAGGGCTTGGGCGGGCTGCTGCGCCAGAACTATACGCTGATTAGCAGCGGCTACCACGACTTCTATCCGCGCCAGCAAACGCAGATATTGGAGGGCAACTTCTCGCAGCGCTATCAGGTGCTGCAGCAGGCACGGCCAGGCTCGCGCCTGGTTACCATCTCGCTGGACAACAATCTGGTGCACTGGCAGCGCAGACATCGGCGCAGCAACCAGCTCACCCCCCTACGCGAGCCCATCTACCTGTACCAGCTGGTCATCTACTTTCCGAACAACACGATCCTCAAGTTCAGCATCGATCGCAAGATCGAGCAGCTGCTCAGCTCGGGTGTCCTCGCGCACATCGAACGTCGCTATCTGCCCGCGTCGAGCTTTGGCGATGTCGGCAGCAACGTGGAGCTGGTCACACGCATCACCAACCACATGCTGCGTGGACTCTACCGTTGCTATGGAATACTGATGGTCATGGCCGGATTGGTGCTGTTGCTCGAATGCCTGACGTGTCGTTGGAGCAGACTGCGGCGCCTGCTGGACTGGCTGCAGTAAAGTTCTGCTGGCAGCTCGGCACTCAAGGGCTTTGAATGCTTTCAGCCTGGTTAATGGTCAACTCAAATGCTATACCCACCCACATCCACTTCCAGCTTACTTTCTCTCTATCTGTGTGTGTGTGTGTGTGTGTTGTAGCGTTTTCTTTGGATTTGTTGCACACATGGCCTTAACAATTGATCCAAGACTTGTAATGCATGACCCTATAGCCTCTCTATGCATATGTATATGTGTGTGTGTGTGCTCGTCTGTAAGTGTGTGTGTGTGTGTGTGTGTGGAGCAGCGTCAACTGGCCAAGCGGCACGGAGCGACACTTGAGTTAAGCTGCGCAAACGTTTGCATAATCACGTTCCAATTTAAATTGCTCTATTTGCCGTTTCTCCACTCGCTCCCTTTCTCCCCCTCTCTAACTCTATCTCCCTCTCTCTTGAGAGGTGGGTGTTAGCGTTGGCGTCTCTCAAATTGGAAAAACTGGACAATTTTTATTAGCTGTCGCCGCTGAA
>JAUESO010000268.1:0-92169 GCA_030914385.1 Drosophila antonietae
TTCAAGTCTCTAGCTCTAATAGCGCCGAAAAATATTGCGTTCATACGGACAGACGGACGGACGGACAGACGGACAGACGGACGGACAGCAAGACGGACATTGCACAAACCCAATATACTTTCTTCCCTTTGGGAACAAAGTATAAAAAAAAAAACTGCCTGAATATGAAGATGTGTGCTAATGCTCAACATTGTTGGTTGTGCCACTAAGATAACAACCACTAGCCATACAACACATAGACCTGATGTGAATAACGAACGTATTCCACGCAACGTAATATGTGCGAAGCGACCAGTCAACTTCGTATTTGTTCGGTTTGGGCTCCACTGGCTCGGGCAGTCAAATTTGATACGGCGAATTCATTGCGCTGTAAGCGCTTAACCGGTATGGTCATATTTTCATTAACAGATTCTATGTGATATTTATTCCTTACCTTCCCTCTCTCTTCTTCCCCCTATCTTCCTGTCTATGCATGCACAACGCAGCACCCTACAAAAATTTTAGTGTTTTCGTGATTATTTTTGGAAAGGGTATGAAAGCGCTGATGTGTATAAGCAATACCATTTCGCGATTGCATGCACACACACATTTAAAGTTGTTGAAGTTTTGTTGATACAAACCAAAAATAGTTTTGTAAATGTAGGTGAACTAACAAAAGTTTATTTAAAATAAAAAATAAGTAACAAGTGTAATTATTTCAAGTACCGCGACGTTTTCACAAAATTACATGACTGACCGAGCCGACACACTTTGACTGACTTCACACAATATGACTGACCGACTGACTCGATGTGCAGCATGCTTTTTATACCCTGAGCCCATTGAAAATGGGAAAACAGGGTATAATGGTTTTGTTAAATGTATGTAACAGGCAAAAGGAGAATATATATTTTCTGTCAGGGTGACGAGAAAAGTTGATATAGTCATGTCCGTCTGTCCGTCCGTCCGTCCGTATGTATGAACGCGTCGATTTCCGAAGATACAAAAGCTAGAGAGTTCATTCTTTTTGTGTTAGGTCCGTATATTGCACGCGCAGTTTTCGATAACTTGTATATTTTCAAAGTTATCGATAAACGAATTTATCGGGAATCAGTTATAAAATTCTAGCTAATTCATCTTTAGAGTTAGAGTTTCCAAGTCGTCTGCATATACATAGATACTAATTTAATACAATTTCGGTTTCTGTCAGATTTTGGATTCCGGTCGCCACTTCGCCCCACCACCCCCAAATGTGTAAAAAATGCATTTCAAATACTAGAGACATGCAGTTTGGTTTAGCATATAGATATGAATATCATAATCATATGCTGAAGATGTCAATACGATTGTCCATCTAGAAACAGAATTATTAATCATCAAAGTTTTCTCATCAAAACCCATGTGGCGCAGCAATAAAGGCAGCGAGACAGCAAGACGCTTGCAATGCTTACACACATGCATACACACATACATGCCTACAAGCGTAGATCAGCGTCTATGTGTTCGACTGGTTTTGCATGTACAGTTTCTTATGCGTGTAGAAACGAATCGAATAATTCTTGGAATATTATTCGTTCGAAGAAGGGCTCAGGGGATTTCGTAGTCGAGCAGTCTCGACTACAGCTTTCTTACTTGTTATACTTGCTTCTTTACATAAGAAATATTCTAGGTCTCTTATTCTAGGAAGTTATGGCAAAGCCAACGACTGCCTTTACTACATAAATGATGATTATGAGTTTTCGAGACCATTCGACAACAACAGTGTCTTGCTATATGTATGAGATTTTATATGCGAAACGCTACTCTTGCTGCTATTCAGTTTTGTCAATTTTGTATGGTCTGAATTGTAGAGTGACTGTTAAATGAGTTTTAATGACTAGCAGTAGTCATTTTAGCAATAACTAGCAAACCCGGCGAACTCCGTTTCGCCACCAAATGGATTCGTTTTTTGTAACATTTCGTTTGGGGATTAAAAGATGAAGAAAAAAAAAAAAAAAAAGAAAAAAAAACAATGATTTTCTAAATTTATCCCGCAAACACTAAGCGATTGGCCTTACGACTTGTTAATTGTCATTGCGAACCCGGAAATTGCATTTCCAACAGCTAACAATTGTTTAGAAAATTGTGCTGCACTTTGATCATTTTGAAGTTGAACTCTCATATTAGTGGTTATCGATAATGTTTTTACGTTATTCCACAAAAGTGATGCCTTCAGGCAAGCATTCAATTCATCTGCAGGTGTTCCACGGGGAATTACTGGCAATGTCTGCCTGAAATCGCCTGCCAACAATATCATCAAATTGCCTAAAATTTTGTTATTTCGCTGAAGATCCTTCAGTATGAAGCTAAGTGCTTCAACTGATTTCTTATGTGCCAATCTGCACTCATCTCAAACAATGAGCTTGCATTGCATCAACAATTTTCCCATTGCACTGGATCGGGTAATATTGCATGTTGGAGTATCAATTGTGTTTAAATTAAGTGGCAACTTAAGTGCAGAATGTGCAGCACGACTGCCATCTAGAAGAGTCGCTGCAATTCCAGATGATGCTAAGGCCAAAGCGATGTGACATCTTGATCGAATAGTGGCCAAAATCAATGAAATGATAAATGTTTTCACTGTTCTTCCAGGTGCGTCCAGGAAGAATAGACCACCAGTATTATTGTCCATCGCTTGCATTAATGTTTCGTATACTTGTTTTTGCTGTTCATACAGCAACGGCACATTATTTTGAACGAATTCCTGCAATGTATCAATCCTTCATTGTAGATTTCATAGGTTATTTGCATTTCGGGATCATTCGTTAGAATGCGCAAGCCTTTGTATTTATTCCATAACTGAATTGGTTGTGAAGGGAAACATGTGGTGATGATAATTGCGAACAGCGTTCGTATGGGGTACGCATTTGATGAAACAACTGAATCCGCAAGTGTTCAATTCCAATGAGAATCGTTCTCCAGCAAACCCAATAGTTGACATGCTTTTCAATATGTTTGGCATTGGTGGTCATTCACAGTTTTCAAATGCGCAAATGATTTTGGTCCACGTACATTTAGTAACAGCAGTCGCAAATAAAAACATTCATAATTTCTAGGATGGACCTATCGCATCATTGGAAAATACCTGTGACCAATCTGGAAATGGGGTTCCTTGTTTGCGACGTTGGAATTTTGTTGTTGATTGATCCCAAGTGTACTACTTGGGCATTTCAACGTACATCAGCGTCGCTGTGAATGGATCTGCTTCACACATTGCAAAGAAGCTAGTCAATGTTGTCGATGGTGATCTCTCAGCTCGTTGTGCGATTTATCTTCAGTGAAGTAAACTCTTTTTCCATTTTCCAAATGTACAACTGTGGGATATCTTTCACGAATTTTAAATAAGAATAATCGCCACAGTGCATCATTAGTACTGACGTATCTGCCCATTTGGTAGTTGATGATTTCGTCATTCGCATTTTCCGACGCAATACCAAACACAGCCATGTCGCTGCCTTTTGTTACGTACTTGGACAAATATTTGACTGATTTGGCCGAATGACAACTCTCAACGTTCGCATTTGCTTCGAAAATTCGTGATAGCAGCGGGCAATATAGATGCGTTGAAGAAAATGGTTGGTATCGGGATTAGTTCCTTCGATCAATGTTTTCAGTGGCTGTGGTGGTGTAAGTAATGGATCCAGTTTGACTTTTCCTCTTGCGCAGCACAATCCAGTCGTTTCTCTTTTGAACTTTAAGGCATTGCAATATCGGTATACAGTTGTCATTGGTCCAATTTCTAACTTGTCATCATCACTGTAGCTCGCAGTGGGATCATATTGGAATGACAAGCGATTGTATGATGCCAATGATCTTCCTCTGCTCTCTCGTTGTCTCAATCAGTCATTTTCTCTTATTAAATTCTTTCTTCGCTTAAATTCTGTAAATACACTTATTGCTGTCTTGCATGTTTAGTGCGGCGGCCGATGTTTGCACGTCGTGCTCATTTTGGACTATGGACAGACTGGTGAATTTAACCTCAAATGCACGATCCACATAATTTACACAGTTCAACTTACCACTGTTAGGAAACGAATAACTTAAACCTCAATTTCCCAATTTCACAGTGAATACAATGCCTGCTGTTGAAATGAAATTAACTGAGCAGAGTACAATGAGTAGCTGAAGTTATAGAGTCAGGAAGGAAAACCTGACTTATTTTTCTTTGCTATAAACCTCACGGAGCCCGAGATCTTTCCAACAAATGCAAAACCTTGGAAATCGGTTCGTGCGTTCTGGAGTTATAGCGTCCAGGGGGAAAACCCGACTTTTTTTTATATAGCAGATGGGTATATGTGTATATATGTATGAATTTCCTGATCCACTTAAATTGTTTATAACCCGTGTATTCGGTATTGGTTAGATCAAAATTAGAATTTTGCGATTTGAAAATGACAAGCTATTAACTACATTTATAAAACATGTGTAAGTAAAACAAATAAGAAGGCTCTAGTCGAGACGGCTGGATTTGAAGTCTCTAGCTAAAACGGTGTAGAAGTTATGCCCAAGAAACCTAAAATATGTAAACGAATTTTCTATTTTTTATCGATAATTTGGAAACGGGATGTGTTACAAAATAAACTCGTACTGCGTAACATACGAGTGTTCATGTGAAATTTCAGCTCTCTCGCTTTTGTAGTTTCCGAAATCTCGAAGTTCATACGGACGGACGGACGGACAGACGGACAGGATAACAGGATTAATTGTCACTTTCGCTAGGAAGTTAAAACTGTTCCCAAGCGCCGCTTTGACACTCTGGGATCGGCCATGCTTTCTTTTCTAATCTCACTCGCAAACCGGCAAGACAGAAAATTTTACTGTGACAATTATACTGTGGAAATTAAACTGTGCAAATTATACTGCAAAATAGAAAATAAAAGAACTTCATTTTTTTAAAATAATTTATTTGTGCAAGTGCCAAATCGACCATTGGTGAGTCAAAAGACATTAATTTAGATAGATAAAAAAAAAATAAATAAATAAATAAATAAAAAAAACTATAATCAACCAATTAAATAATATCGCACAAACCTCTTTGCAGGTTTGGCACCCAGCCATATATAGATTTTTATTTTGTGCTAGCGGCAAATACGCTACACTTTCATTTGCGAGCACATAAGGCCGCAGAACTTGCCAGCTGCGAAATGGGCTAATTATATCTCTACATAAGCCAAACAGCCTTTGATAGATGCAAATACTTTTCTTTTTATCGGCCACGCCACCGCTCAACACAGCATCGTTGGATGATTCGCTTATAATGATACCATATATAATGGTAATGATACCATATATAAATTTGGTTGATTGCTTAAAAAAAAAAAAAACAAGTAAGAAGGCTCTAGCCGAGACGGCTCGACTACGAGATACCCTGAACCCTGGGGGTGGGTTGGGCTGAACTTTGGACTTTTCTAGATGCACGATCTTCATGAAATTTTTTTGAGTAGATTAAGAGTGTAAAAATTTAGCTATGCTGCTGCAAATTGCAAGTCTCTAGTATTTCAAATGCGTTTTTTTTTCAAATTGGGGGCGAGGGGGGCGTGGCACCCAAAATCTACACATTAAAAGAAACCTGTGTATCCTAATATCTATCTAATATATTCATTTGTAGTCTCTAGCTAAAACGGTGTAGAAGTTATGACCAAAAAACCTAAAAATTGTAAACGAATTTCTTATTCGATTTCTTACCAATATTTTGGAAACGGGATGAGTTATCGAAAAAACAAATTCGTACTGCGTAACTAACATACCAGTGTTCATGTCAAATTTCAGCTCTCTAGCTTTTGTAGTTTCCGAAATCTCGACGGACGGACGGACGGACAGACGGACAGGGCTAGATCAACATATTTTTTTATGCTGATCAAGAATATAAATACTTTATGGGGTCTGCGACGTCTCCTTCTGCCTGTTACATACATTTTCACCAAACCATTATACCCTGAACTCCCATTTTCAATGGGTTCAGGATATAAAAAAAAAAATAGGAGGACAAAAAAAATAATCTTAGCTAATCATGAAAAAAAAGATAATTAATATAGTTTATAATTCGTTAAATAGTATATAAATATCATCCCCACCTATTACTAATATTTCTACCTATTTTCTCTTAATTAGCACCTCTCTTTTGGTAAGTCCTTTTTTATCATATATGTATATATTTGCATTTTTGCATTATTTTTATACCCTGAGCCCATTAAAAATTGGAAATCAGGGTATAATGGTTTTGTTAAAAGTATGTAACAGGCAGAAGGAGGCGTGGCAGACCCCATTAAGTATATATATTCTTGATCAGGGTGACGGGAAAAGTTGATATAGCCATGTCCGTCTGTCCGTCCGTCCGTATGTATGAACGCGTCGATTTCTGAAGATACAAAAGCTAGAGAGTTCATTCTTTTTGTGTTAGGTCCGTATATTGCAGGCGCAGTACGAGTTTGTTTCAGAAATTCGATAACTTGTATATTTGGAAAGTTATCGATAAACGAATTGATCGGGAACCAGTTATGAAATTCTAGCTAATTCATCTTTAGAGTAAGACTCTCCAAGTCTTCAGCTTATATATAGGTACTAATTTATTGCAATTTCGGTTTTTGTCAGATTTTGGATTCCGGTCGTTACTTCGACCCACACCCCCAAATGTGGAAAAAAATGCATTTCAAATACTAGAGACATGCAGTTTGGTTTAGCATATAGATGTGAATATCATAATCATATGCTGAAGATATCAATACGATTGTTCATCTAGAAACAGAATTATTAATCAAAGTTTTCTCATCAACACCCATGCGACGCTGCAGCAAAGCATGGTTTTTCATGTGCAGTTTCTTATGCGTGCAGAAACGAATCGAATAATTCTTGGAAGATGATTCGTTCGAAGAAGGGCTCAGGGGATTTCGTAGTCGACCAGTCACGACTACAGCTTTCTTACTTGTTCCCTTTGGGAACAGAGTATAAAAAAAGCATTTCAAATACTAGAGACTTGCAATTTGGCAAAAAATACATTTAGATACTCTTAATCTACTCTGAACATTTATAAGCGTCCAAAGTTCAGCCCAACCCATCCCGCAGAGCCGAGCGCGCGCGTAAAGAAGAAGAGTATCACTTTTTTGCAGGGTTCAGGGTATCTCGTAGTCGAGCCGTCTCGACTAGAGTCTTCTTACTTGTTTATATAGAGGAATGATGAAAGACTCTTTCCATATTGAAGGAACACAGAAGTTTCCAAAGATAAATTAAAGAGTTTTAGCAATGGTGATTGAAGATAAACAGTGCACTCTTTAATAACACAACTTGGAATATTGTCAGCACAAGGGGAGAAAGATGACTTCAGCGTCCTAATGACTGTAGCTAGAGAGGCTGCAGTTACATTAGGAGCATAAATAGAACTGTAATCAGGAAGTGAAAATGGATACGAATCACTATAAAGATCAACAGAAGAAGAAGAGTAAGTGGATTGAAAAAATTCTGCAAAAAGATCAGAGGAATCCTCATCAGTACAAGTTTTTTTTTTAGCACTAAGGACAAATGAGGACGGCAAACTAGAAGACTTACGCTTTAAGTTTACAAATGAGTAAAATTGTTTATTTATATATTTATTTAAAAAATATTGACATTACGTGAGTTAAAAAAGCCTACAAAAATTAACAATTTTTACAATAGTATCACCAACCCGATGGGGGTATTTTATTTGCCAGTCCGTCCAGCTATGCCCCAATTCACAGCCAAATATGGTCAGTGATAAGATATGAGAAAAGTGTTAAATGAAAATTTAAAATATAGATTATAAGAGTCTTAAATATAGTTAATATAATTACAATTTTAAAAATTCTTAAAATTAAAAAATAAAATAAACAAGTAAGAACGTTGCAGTTAGGCGCAACTAACAGCGATATACTTTGTTCCCATAGGTGCATCTTATTTATTTAATAAACATTTAATTAACGAAATATTTCGGCAATTAATTGCAAGCAACAAACGTTTTTCCTTCACATACATACAGATTTTCACATGTACACACTATACGAGTATACACACAATTTACTATGTATGCATACAAATGTTTGCATGCCAGAATATTCTAAGAATTGTGACTGAATTGGGAATTTTTCGATCTTTACTGTAGTTTTGTCAAAAGGCGCTCTAGCAATGTCTTATTTGGTTTTAGTTAACGAAGCCCAGGTCAGGGCAGTGGCGCTGGTGGTAAGCGCTATGCAAGCTATACTTAGGTGCGTGGTTCGAATCCCTCAGAAAACTTTTTTTCAAAAATTATTTATTTTTTGTTTTTTTAATATTTGTATATTTATTATAAAATGCTTGCTGCCAATTGATAATCATTTATAAACATACGCATATGAATTGTGCATTTAAGTAAAAACTAAAACTGTTTTATGGTTTCCGATTTGCGACGCTGTGTGGCAGGCAGTTTTTCTATGCATGCATATATGTATGTATGTATATGTACGTGTATACACATCCAAAAGTGTATACATATTGCAAGAATTGCGATTGTATTGTTTTGTGTCGTCACAAGCTGCTGATCAGCTGGTCAGCTGATCAGCTGTGAATTTATTTAGGTTTAGCTAACGATTACATGTTGTTTTCAAAAGACCTAGGTTCGAATCCCGCTGGAAACTTTTTATTTATTAATCAAAAACTTATGAATTTTATTTTTTAAATTCATAAATATTATTATATTTATGTTAAAATGCTTTTTGCCATCTTAGCAATTGCTACTAAGCTATTGTATGCATGAATTATGCAGTTGGCCACAACAAACTTCTTTGCCGATTTGCCACGCCCTTAGTGGGCGTAGACTCATAATTTTTTGCCAGTTCTTAGAAAGGGCCGAGGCTAACATGCCTGCAAAATTTGGTTGCTTACATTCCAAAAATGCGAAAATTACAGGGTATTTTTCGATATACCACGCCCCCAAAGAGACTGAAAAATTATTTTTGGGGCATCGATAGAGTAGAACATTAGTAACTCAACCATCCAATTTTCAAGCTTCTAGCTCTAAAACTGTAGGAGATATAAACTTTTGCGGTTTGCCACGCCCCCTGTGGGCGTAGATATATCTACCATAGCTTATTAGTCTTGGGTTGTCAACCCGAGTATACATGCAAAATTTCAAGTCTCTAGTGTCAATAGTGTTCAAAATATAGCACAATTTGAAAAATCACTATATATTGAGGTCCGATTTGCCACGCCCCCAATGGGCGTAGACATATAACTTTTTGATCGATCTTCTTAGAATCATAACATTAACTCACATGCAAAATTTCAGCGTTCTAGCTTTAACGGTGTAGAAGATACGTATTTCCCGATTTGCCACGCCCCCAATGGGCGTAGATATATCCGCCATAGCTTTTTTAACTTGGGTTGTCACCCCGAGTATACATTTCAAATTGCAACTCTCTAGCTCATCATCTAGTATGATAACTTAACTATGGGCGGAAGAGTTTTCCGAATTGCCACGCCCCTAGTGGGCGGATCGGGAAAATTTTTACACTTTATAATTCGGGAACATATATGAGTATATGTTTAAAATTTCAAGTCTCTAGCTCTAATAGCGCCGAAAAATATTGCGTTCATACGGACAGACGGACAGACGGACAGACGGACGGACGGACAGACGGACAGACGGACGGACAGACGGACGGACAGCAAGACGGACATTGCACAAACCCAATATACTTTTTCCCCTTCGGGAACAAAGTATAAAAATAAAAATACAAAATAAAGTAAAGTTAAATAAAACTAGTAAAGAAAACAAGGAAGGTATTAACAATATTGAAAGGTAATATTTTTCGGCGCTATTGAAGCTAGAGACTTGAAATTTTAAACATAAACTCATATATGCTCCCGAATTATATAGTGTAAAAATTTTCCCGATCCGCCCACTAGGGGCTTGGCAAATTGGAAAACTCTTGTGCCCATAGGCAAGTTATCATACTAGATGATGAGCTACAGAGTGGCAATTTGGAATGTATACTTGGGGTGACAACCCAAGTTAAAAAAGCTATGGCGGATATATCTACGCTCATTGGGGGCGTGGAAAATCGGGAAAAAACGTATCTTTTACACCGTTAAAGCTAGAACGCTGAAATTTTGCATGTGAGTTAATGTTGTGATTCTAAGAAGATCGATCAAAAAATTCATGCATATAATAGCTTAGCAATTGCGAAGAAAGCATTTTAACATAAATATAAAGATACTAATAAATTTATAAAATAAAATTTATAAGTTTTCGATTAATAAATAAAAAGTTTCTAGTGGGATTCGAACCCAGGTTTGTTGAAAATAACATGTAATCGTTAGCTAAACCTAAATAAATTCACAGCTGATCATCTGGTCAGCTGATCAGCAGCTTGTGACAAAACAAAACAATACAATCGCAATAATTGGAACATGTATACACACTTGGATGTGTATACACGTACAACCATCTGTGTACACATACATACATACATATATGCATGCATAGAAAATCTGCTTGCCACGCAGTTTGGCAAATCGTTTTAGTTTTTGCTTAAATATATGCATATGTTTATAAATTATTATCAATTAACAGCAAGCACTTTATAATAAATATACAAATATAAAAAAAAAATTTAAAAATAATTTTTGAAAAAAATGTTTTCTACGGGATTAGCGCTTACCACCAGCGCCACTGTCTCAATCTGATCCTCGATAACTAAAACCAAATAAGACACTGCTTGAGCGCCTTTTGACAAAACTAAAGTAACGATCGAAAAATTCACAATTCAGTCACAATTCTTAGAATATTCTGGCATGCAAAGTTTTGTATGCATACATAGAAAATTGTACACACAATAATACTCGTATTTAAAAAAAAATTTTTTTTAAACCTAAACGGCGACTCCAAGCAATCGCTGGCGGCGACCGGGCCGACAGAACGCTGAGCTTGCAACTTCTGCGGACGATCACCCCGCTGTTGCGTGGTGGTGTCCAATTTCGCCTGCAACTCTGTTGCAACGGCATCCGGTGAAGATATTGCTGACTCGCTGTCAGCATTATTTGATCGGCGCGTGCTAACTCTTGCCCGGGTAGGTTGAAACCCGTCCTCGGGTTTGCCATTGATCGGTTTCCGTTGGCATATTTTAAAACCGATGACTAGGAGGAGCACAAGAGAAATGAGTAGAATGATGCAACCGAATGACCTTGATGATAATTCGGCCTTAAGGTTGCTGATGTGGCGAAGGTTGCTCAAGCTCAGGTTGTGTAGAAACGGGAGGCTCAGGTGTTCCCGGAATAGTGTGATGTTGACTATTCCTGACGTCGAAACTGCTGGCTTCTTTTTTATTTATTTATTTATTTATTTATTGAAAAAATATTGACATAACGAGAGTCAAAATAGCCTACAAAAAATACAATTATTACAATAGCATCACCAACCCCATGGGGGTGCTTTATTTGCCAGTCCGGCCAGCTATGCCCCAATTCACAGGCAAATATGGTCAGTGATAACTTGAAACTTAAATAAAGATTATAAGAGATTAACTCTAATTAATATAATTACAATTTAATAATTATTAAAATAAAAAATAAAAAAAAAATTAAAATTAAAATTAAAATACAAATAAATAAAATAAAAATATGTAAAGAAACAAGGAAGATATTTACAATATTGAAAGATAGATTAAAAGAAGAGCTATAATATAGAATATTTAATAGGATTGAGAAATCACTGCAAGCAACAATAGCAACATAATGTAGCTTATGCCTGTGCATTGCAAGTGATTTCCCTAAGGTGTGCTAAAAGCAACGATTTAATTTTAGGAAGAGAGAGCTCTAAGGAAAATACGTGATAATATTTATTAAAATTAACACAAAGAACATGAAACGCACTATGCAAAGAATAATCCGTAGTGCATATAGGTAAATGAAGCGGACGATAATGTCTAGTTGTACGGGACGGAACCGAGAAATTAAGACGCATCAAAAAAAAGGACGAATCAATATTACCGTTAATCACTTTGTGCAGAAAATCAATTCTTAAAATTTTTCTGCGATTCACTAACTATGGAAGATCAATGAGCTGAAGCCTACTATGGTAAGACGGTAATCGTAAATTACTGTCCCAGTTAAGATCCCTTAGGGCAAAAAGAAGAAACTGTTTTTGGACTGATTCGATACGATCTTGATACAGTTTATGTTGCGGAGACCAAACAACTGAGCAATACTCTAAGATAGGACGTACAAGCGAAATAAATAATTGTTTGGTAATAAAAGGATCTTTAAATTCCTTAGACCAACGTTTAATAAAGCCAAGCACGCTTTTGGCTTCATTTATGATGGTAGAAATATGAAGATTGAAATTGAGTTTACAGTCAAAGAGAAGACCACGATCTTCGACTGTAAAGATGCGTTGTAAGGAAATGTTACTAATTTTGGAGTATATGGAGCATAAATGGAACCATAATCAGGAAGTGAATATAGATACGAATCATTATAAAGATCAACAGAAGAGTAAGTGGATTGAAAAAAATCTGCAAAAAAATCAGAAGAATCCTAATCAGTACAAGTTTTTTAGCATCAAGGACAAATGAGGACGGCAAACCAGAAGACTTACGCTTCAAGTTTACAAATGAGTAAAATTGTTTAGGATCTCGAGCAAACTGTCGTTTGCAACGCATAAGGTATTTCTCATAACACCGAGAATTTAAAAGATTGAAGTTTGACTTGGCAATGGAACATTTAGACCAGTCAACACTTGAACCAGACCTTTTAAAATTTTTAAAACATTTAGTTTTAATGTTTCTTATACTCGAAAGAGTCTTAGTAAACCATGGCGGTTTATTTGAACGGGGCAATTTGCGACAGAGAGGAACATCCACACATCCAGATTAAAGTTTAAGGGCGCAACTAACTGCGAAATACTCTGTTCCCATAGCTGCAGTTTATTTATTTAATAAACATTAAATTAACGAAATATTTCGGCAATTAGCAAACGTACATGGCAAGCAACAAACGTTTTTCTTATACATACAAGTTAACACGCGGCGATCAAATAATACTGACAGCGAGTCAGCAATATCTTTACCGGATGGCGTTGCAACAGAGTTGCAGGCGAAATCGGACACCACCACGCAACAGCGAGGTGATCGTCCGCAGAAGCTCAGCGTTCTGTCGGCCCGGCCGCCGCCAGCGATGGCTTGGAGTCGCCGTTTAGGTTTATAAAATTTAGTTTGTAAGGTTCTCGCAGAATGCTCACACGAGCTAATAAAAAGATTGTATTTAATAAATGAATAAAGTGTCTTTGCCTAATAACCCGTCTTATTATAATTGGCGCCCAACGGCAAGTGAACGTACACGCCGGTAATATATGTGATCTGTGCAACTCCTTGAGCAAACGCCAGGAATCATAGACAAAAACAAAATAAAAGAAAAAGTTAACATTTGTGATCTGTGCAACTCCTCGGCCAACGCCAGGAGCAACTGTGAATAAAGTAATAAAAAATAAAAGAAAAACCCCAGCGGACCGCTGAGCGAGTACAAAGAAAAAACAAGTAAGAACGTTGCAGTTAGGCGCAACTAACTGCGATATACTTTGTTCCCATAGGTGCATCTTATTTATTTAATAAACATTTAATTAACGAAATATTTCGGCAATTAGAAAACGTACATGGCAAGCAACAAACGTTTTTCCTACACATACATACAAATTTACACATGTACACACTATACGAGTATACACAATTTTCTATGTATACATACAAAAGTTTGCATGCCAGAATATTCTAAGAATTGTGACTGAATTGGGAATTTTTCGATCGTTACTTTAGTTTTGTCAGAGACGCTCTAGCAATGCCTTATTTGGTTTTAGTTAACACAGCCAATGTTAGGTCAGTGGCGCTGATGGTAAGCGCTATGCAAGCTATACTTGGGTGCGTGGGTTCGAATCCCGCAAAAAACTTTTTTTTTTTCAAAAATTATTATTTTTTAATTTTTATTATATTTGTATATTTACTATAAAATGCTTGCTGCCAATTGATAATAATTTATAAACATACGCATATGAATTGTGCATTTAAGCAAAAACTAAAACAACTTTTCCGATTTGCCACGCTGCTTGCTTGGCAAGCAGTTTTTCTATGCATGCATATATGTATGTATGTATGTACACAGATGTTTGTATTTGTGTATACACATCCAAGTGTGTATACATATTGCAAGAAGTGCGATTGTATTGTTTTGTTTTGTCACAAGCTGCTGATCAGCTGGTCAGCTGATCAACTGTGAATTTATTTAGGTTTAGCTAACGATTACATGTTGTTTTCAAAAGACCCAGGCTCGAATCCCGCTGGAAACTTTTTATTTATTAATCAAAAACTTATGAATTTTATTTTTAAAATTCATTAAAATTATTATATTTATGTTAAAATGTTTTCTGCCATCTTAGCAATTGCTACTAAGCTATTATATGCATGAATTATGCAGTTGGCCACAACAAACTTCTTTGCCGATTTGCCACGCCCCCAGTGGGCGTAGACGCATAATTTTTTGCCAGTTCTTAGAAAGGGCCGAGGCTAACATGACTGCAAAATTTGGTTGCATACAATCCAAAAATGCGAAAATTACAGGGTATTTTTCGATATGCCACGCCCCCAAAGAGGCTGAAAAATTATTTTTGGGGCATCGATAGAGGGGAACATTAGTAACTCAACCATCAAGCTCCCTGTAGGCGTAGATATATCTACCATAGCTTATTAGTCTTGGGTTGTCAACCCGAGTATACATGCAAAATTTCAAGTCTCTAGTGTCAATAGTGTTCAAAATATAGCACAATTTGAAAAATCACTATATATTCAGGTCCGATATGCCACGCCCCCAATGGGCGTAGACATATAAATTTTTGATCGATCTTCTTAGAATCATAACATTAACTCACATGCAAAATTTCAGCGTTCTAGCTTTAACGGTGTAGAAGATACGTTTTTCCCGATTTTCCACGCCCCCAATGAGCGTAGATATATCCGCCATAGCTTTTTTAACTTGGGTTGTCACCCCAAGTATACATTCCAAATTGCAACTCTCTAGCTCATCATCTAGTATGATAACTTGACTATGGGCGGAAAAGTTTTCCGATTTGCCACGCCCCTAGTGGGCGGATCGGGAAAATTTTAACACTTTATAATTCGGGAGCATATATGAGTATATGTTTAAAATTTCAAGTCTCTAGCTCTAATAGTGCCGAAAAATATTGCGTTCATACGGACAGACGGACAGACGGACGGACAGCAAGACGGACATTGCACAAACCCAATATACTTTTTCCCTTCGGGAACAAAGTATAACAAATAAATCAAAACAGCGAAGACAGCGTTGGACCATCATATCGGCCACCAGTGTCAAATTAATCTGATTCATAATAGTAAACGAATTCAAGAATGCATATGTAAGTGAACTGCTCATTTTCCGTTTACGACATAAAATATTTTTTTAAAAATTAAATACTCTCGAATTAAAAATTCTAAATATAAATAAAACTTAATACTTTAAAATACTAATTTATTTATATAAATAAATTCAGTACTTTTGATTAAAAAAATTCGAATTAAATAAAATAAAATTTAATACTTTTAAATAAAATTTCTTGTTGAATAAATTGTTAGTGTCCGAATAAATTATTCTGTCAGTGCCCTCTTTCTTTATTGAAGAATTTGAATTTCGTTGAAATTACTACTAGAGTAAAGCGATTAGGCGAATGCAGGGTAGCAACAGGTCGGACGATAGCAGCGGTGACGAACTTATCTCTTCTTTTTGCAACATAGATGACAAAAAATGACTGATGAGCAAGTAGCGCAACTCGGAGTGTAAATGCAAAATGCACTCGAGCAGCAAGCAGCTACTTTTGAAAATAGAATAAAAGCCCTTACAGAACGATTTAACAGATTTGTGGGACCGACCGCTCAGGTCGAGATCTACGAAGAATTTAAAATTGTCGCAGGTAATAAATGCGACGAGCCCTTAGATATCGTTAAGTCAATTCCAGAGTTTGACGGCAAAAAAGAAAATTATGTTTTGTGGAGACAAGCAGCCTGCGCAGCCTATAAGGTTTTTGAACATTACGATGGGAGATCGAGACACTATCAAGCAGTTGCAATAATTCGCAACAAAGTTAGAGGACCAGCAGACGCTGTGCTTGCATCGTTTAATACTGTATTAAACTTCAAGGTTATTATTGCCAGGTTAGACTTCACATTCTCTGTCAAAACGCCTGTGCATGTGATTCAGCAATATCGTTGCTAAAATACTACGATGAGATCGGGAAAAAGTTAACATTACTAACAAACAAAACAATAATGACACATGACTCTGCTGCAGCGGTTGTCCTGAATAGTAAATTCAGGAATGAAGTCGATTCTTCCTCGCGTTTAAGCAACCCGCTCAAAGCTATAAAAACACTCGAAATTATGGGGACCAATCCATGAGAACGCAACAAAACGTAAATCATTTGCCCCAACAAGACAATACTGACGACTACGGGTCCTATTCTCAACATGAGGCAGAGGCAGTTGAGGACGACTTGTCAGGAGCAGAAAGCTGCAATTTTTTAGGGGAAGCTCCCTGCTTCCGTACATAGAACGTACGATAACAGGGCGCACTATTAAGCTCTTAATCGATACAGGAGCGGCCAAAAATTATATTAAACCCCTTCCTGAACTGGCACATTGGATGCCAGGCAACAACCCATTCCAGGTTAGGTCAATCCATGGACACACAAAAATCCAACATAAGTGTCTCATTCACCTTTTCAAAGTCAAATCATTTTTCTTCATGCTTGAATCACTAAAAGATTTCGATGGCATCATTGGCCTTGATCTGTTAAAACAAGTCAACGCCCAAATCGACCTAACGAATAATAAAATAGAATATGATCAAGGTATGGAAGAGATCAAATTCACTAACTGTCAACAAGTGAATCATTTTGAAATCCATGACGCGGATGTGCCTGCTGCGATCAGACCTACTTTCAATCGTATGATTGACAGGATGATTAACGCCTTCGCAGACGTTAATGAATCCTTACCTTACAATATTAACACAGTTGCCACTATCCCAACAGACGGCGAACCAGTGTATTCTAAGCTATACCCATACCCAAAAGATCAGATAGAATTGGCGGAGAGGGACAGAGAAAAGACAGCATTCTCTGTAAACAATGGAAAATACGAATTCTGTAGACTTCCATTCGGGCTAAAGAACGCCCCTAGTATATTCCAGAGGGCAATAGAAGATGTCCTCAGGGAGCAACTTGGGAAAACGTGCTACGTCTATGTAGATGACGTAATAATTTTCTCACCCAATAAGGAAGACCATGTCAAACACATTGAATGGGTCTTGAAAAACCTTAGGGATGCTGGCATGAGAGTTTCTCAAGAGAAATCCAAGTTCTTCAGAAAGAGCGTGGAATACTTGGGATTCACAGTATGCAGAGGCGGAATCCAAACGTCGGCCGACAAAGTACGAGCCATAAAAGACTTTCAACCGCCAAAAACTTTATTCAATCTTCGATCATTCTTAGGATTAGTGAGCTATTACAGATGCTTCATAGCAGGATTCGCCAACATGAAAAGAGCTGTTAGCTTCCGAGGATGTGCTGTTAGCATATCCCGACTTTAAAAAACCATTTGACTTGACAACAGACGCCTCAGGCCAAGGGCTTGGTGCTGTGCTATCTCAGGGCGGACGCCCTATAACCATGATCTCGCGCACATTGCGAGACAAAGAGATTAACTTTGCCACAAATGAGAGAGAACTCTTAGCCATTGTGTGGGCACAGAAAAACCTCAGAAATTACTTGTATGGTGTTAAAAACCTTAACATCTATACAGACCACCAGCCGCTAACATTCGCGGTCTCGGACAAAAATCCGAATGCCAAGATAAAGCACTGGAAGGCTTTTATTGATGAGCATAATGCAAACATCATTTATAATATATGAGATTCGGCGGAATCCGATGCCGCTACAATCCACAGCGAACAGTCTCTGACTTACACAATCGAGACAACAGATAAACCGGTAAACTGCTTCCGTAACCAGATTATACTGGAAGAAGCCCTGTCCCACAACAAAAGACATATATTTTGTTCAAAACAAAAACCCGACATGTCATACAATTTTCCGATCGCAACACACTTACACAGACTCTACGAGAGGTGGTAAACTCCGAAGTGACCAATGCAATTTATTGTGAGCTTCCTATTCTAGCCTTCATTCAGCATAATCTAGTGAAGGAATTTCCCTTAACAACTGTTCGACACTGTAAAAGCCTCGTGATAGACATATCGTTTCGACATATCGACGTTACAGAACAAAGGGAAATAGCTATAGCGGAGCACAATCGCGCTCATCGCGCAGCTCAGGAGAATGCCCAGGAAATACTTAGTGACTATTTTTTTTTCCAAAAATGGGCCGTTTAACAACCGAAATAGCAGCAAATTGTCGAATATGCGCTATGAACAAACATGACCGACATCCGATCAGGCAAGAATTAGGGAAAACTCCCATAACTTCATATGCTGGAGAAATGCTACATGTAGACATTTACTCCACAGACGGGAAACACTTTTTAACCTGCATCGACAAATTCTCTAAATTCGCTGTCGTTCAACCGATACGATCACGCGCAATTGTGGACGTAAAAGCTCCACTCTTGCAACTTCTTAATTTTTTTCCAAACACAAAGACTATAAGGTAAATAAGGACAGCCTTAAGTAGACCATTATTAATAACTTCTTAATTTTTGTATTTTTCACCTTAGGATAACACATATTTTAACATTAGTAGTTGTGACTCTGACTAGAACCGGCGCGACCTCAAGACTTAATGACTATACGCACGCGGACTATATACCTATAATAGACGGTGACGTGACGATTTGGGACGAATACGGTTACATAGGACACACGACTAACTTAACGATATACGAGGCATACGCCGACGAGACATGGACATTAGTGGACAAATTACCAAAAGACCATATGATACAGGTACTGAAGACTGACCTACAACACATAACCACTTTAATTAGCACTCTTAATGTTCACAATAGACAAACCAGAAGCATAAACCTGATAGGTAGTGTTCTTAAAGAAACAGCAGGAACCCCAGATTTTGATGACTGAGGCAGATAAAGTTAAAACAGGGACAACTAATAGATTCAGAAAACAAGCAAATTGAGATAAATAATAAAATTCAAGTAAGACTAAACGAAATTTCAAGAACTCTTAATGCAATCCAAAAGCAGATACTGAAGTCGAACACTTTTATACGACTATCCTGGCGAAAAACAGAATGATAATTTCGGACCTAAAAGATTTAATTCTTTCCATTTCACTCGCAAAAATAAATTTAATCAGCCCACTCATACTTGACAGCATTGACGTAAAAGAGTTAATTGAGCAACTCACCAATGTTAGCGTAACAGACCTACTAGAGGTATCTAATATTAAGGCCTTTCAAAATTCCCAAATACTATATTTTTTAATTAAATTCCCTAGACCTAAGTTACATTGCAAAAAGATCAATATTTTTCCTGTTCAGCATAATAATATAATAATAGATTTAGAAGAAGGTGACGTGGTGGCCGATTGCGAGAGGAAAACCTTCGCCGTGCGCGACTGCGCCTCTACAGTGAGCACCACCTTCTGCAACCAAATCCAGAAAACAACGTGTGCTCAGCAACTGGTCTCAGGTGGCACTGCACAATGTTCCACACGACATGGGGATCTAAAATCCATAGCCGTAGTCGATGAAGGCTTAATAATCATCAATAGCGCCACAATTCATGCAGTGGACAGCACCGGAACTAGCCAACAGGTCACGGGGACCTATTGGTCACCTTCGACGATCACATCTCACTGAATGGAATCCTTTACGTCAACCATAAGGGTACTAATTCTCTTCAATCACCATTGCTAAAACTGTTTAATTTATCTTTGGAAACTTCTGTGTTCCCTTCAATATGGAAAGAGTCTTTCATCATTCCTCTATATAAAAGAGGTGGAAGATCTGATATTTCCAATTACAGAGGTATTGCGAAATTATCTGCTATCCCGAAGCTATTTGAAAAAATTTCTGCAAATCAATTATTCAACCATTCCAACATGATTTTATTCAGAATCGATCAACATCCTCGAATTTACTCGAATTCACTTCACTTTTCAATGATAGTTTTTCTAAAAAAATGCAAACTGATGTTATTTATACTGATTTCAGTAAAGCATTTGACACAGTTAATCATCAGATACTAATTCTGAAGCTTGAACGTTTAGGATTTTCTCCTAAACTTGTGTCCTGGAAACTTGTGTCCTTGTTGAGAACAGCTACTTCTAAATTTATCTTTGTTTCGTCTGGTGTTCCTCAAGGTAGCCATTTAGGACCATTACTCTTTTCGCTTTTTATAAATGACCTTCCTAGTTGCATCTCTTATTCTACCATATTTATGTATGCGGATGATGTAAAACTTTGCCTTCCATACTCCAGTGCAAATGGACATCTACAACTTCAAGATGACCTTAATGCATTTCAATCTTGGTGTGTGGTGAACCAGTTGCACCTAAATTGCTCAAAGTGTATGACTATGACTTTCAGTCGTTCCATTCCTCATATTGTTGACTATAAAATTAGTAACATTTCCTTACAACGCATCTTTACAGTCAAAGATCTTGGTGTTCTCTTTGACTGTAAACTTAATTTCAATCTTCATATTTCTACCATCATAAATGAAGCCAAAAGCGTGCTTGGCTTTATTAAACGTTGGTCTAAGGAATTTAAAGATCCTTTTATTACCAAACAATTATTTATTTCGCTTGTACGTCCTATCTTAGAGTATTGCTCAGTTGTTTGGTCTCCGCAACATAAACTGTATAAAGATCGTATCAAATCAGTATAAAAACAGTTTCTTCTTTTTGCCCTAAGGGATCTTAACTGGGACAGTAATTTACGATTACCGTCTTACCATAGTAGGCTTCAGCTCATTGATCTTCCATCGTTAGTGAATCGCAGAAAAATTTTGGGAATTGATTTTCTGCACAAAGTGATAAACGGTAATATTGATTCGTCCTTTTTGTTGATGCGTCTTAATTTCTCGGTTCCGTCCCGAACAACTAGACATTATCGTCCGCTTCATTTACCTATATGCACTACGGATTATTCTTTGCATAGTGCGTTTCATGTTCTTTGTGTTAATTTTAATAAATATTATCACGTATTTTCCTTAGAGCTCTCTCTTCCTAAAATTAAATCGTTGCTTTTAGCACACCTTAGGGAAATCACTTGCAATGCACAGGCATAAGCTACATTATGTTGCTATTGTTGCTTGCAGTGATTTCTCAATCCTATTAAATATTCTATATTATAGCTCTTCTTTTAATCTATCTTTCAATATTGTAAATATCTTCCTTGTTTCTTTACATATTTTTATTTTATTTATATTTATTTTAATTTTAATTTTAATTTATTTTTTTTATTTTTTATTTTAAGAATTATTAAATTGTAATTATATTAATTAGAGTTAATCTCTTATAATCTTTATTTAATATTTTCATTTAACACTTTCTTTGCATAGTTTCAATAGTTATCACTGACCATATTTGCCTGTGAATTGGGGCATAGCTGGCCGGACTGGCAAATAAAGCACCCCCATGGGGTTGGTGATGCTATTGTAATAATTGTATTTTTTGTAGGCTATTTTGACTCTCGTTATGTCAAGATTTTTTCAATAAATAAATAAATAAATAAATAAAAAAGAAGCCAGCAGTTTCGACGTCAGGAATAGTCAACATCACACTATTCCGGGAACACCTGAGCTTCCCGTTTCTACACAACCTGAGCTTGAGCAACCTTCGCCACATCAGCAACCTTAAGGCCGAATTATCATCAAGGTCATTCGGTTGCATCATTCTACTCATTTCTCTTGTGCTCCTCCTAGTCATCGGTTTTAAAATATGCCAACGGAAACCGATCAATGGGAAACCCGAGGACGGGTTTCAACCTACCCGGGCAGGAGTTAGCACGCGCCGATCAAATAATGCTGACAGCGAGTCAGCAATATCTTTACCGGATGCCGTTGCAACAGAGTTGCAGGCGAAATTGGACACCACCACGCAACAGCGGGGTGATCGTCCGCAGAAGTTGCAAGCTCAGCGTTCTGTCGGCCCGGCCGCCGCCAGCGATGGCTTGAAGTCGCCGTTTGGGTTTTTAAAATTTTTTTAAAAATACGAGTATTATTTTTTTTTTAGTTTTGTCAAAAGGCGCTCTAGCAGTGTCTTATTTGGTTTTAGTTATCGAGGAACAGATTGAGACAATGGCGCTGGTGGTAAGCGCTAATCCCGTAGAAAACATTTTTTTCAAAAATTATTTTTAAATTTTTTTTTATATTTGTATATTTTTGACAATTGATAATAATTTATAGACATATGCATATGAATTGAGCATTTAAGCAAAAACTAAAACGATTTGCCACGCTGCGTGGCAAGCAGATTTTCTATGCATGCATATATGTATGTATGTATGTGTACACAGATGTTTGTACGTGTATACACATCCAAGTGTGTATATATACAAGGGCGTAAACGCATAACGATATCGATCTTCTTAGAATCACAACATTAACTCACATGCAAAATTTCAGCGTTTTAGCTTTAACGGTGTAAAAGATACGTTTTTTCCCGATTTTCCACGCCCCCAATGAGCGTAGATATATCCGCCATAGCTTTTTTAACTTGGGTTGTCACCCCAAGTATACATTCCAAATTGCCACTCTGTAGCTCATCATCTAGTATGATAACTTGCCTATGGGCACAAGAGTTTTCCAATTTGCCAAGCCCCTTGTGGGCGGATCGGGAAAATTTTTACACTATATAATTCGGAAGCATATATGAGTTTATGTTTAAAATTTCAAGTCTCTAGCTCTAATAGCGCCGAAAAATATTGCGTTCAGACGGACAGACGGACAGACGGACGGACGGACAGACGGACGGACAGCAAGACGGACATTGCCCAAACCCAATATACTCTTTTTCCCTTTGGGAACAGAGTATAAAAATCGATGCTGCCAAATTAATGTCAACCGACTCATATAAAAGAGACCAGTCTGTTGAATTAATTAATTCATTAAGCAAAACAAAATTGCATTTACGATAGCAGCGGCTTAATTTAGAAGGCAAAGATGAATAATTTAGAGGATTATCAATAGATAATAAAACCTCTAAAGTGGGGTGATATCCTCTGGTAAGCAGAAAGGTGTTGATCTCACGACATTAATGATGGAGTCATGATTACTGAACACAAGATCAAGCGTGCGAATCAGATGGTTAGAAATAGAGTTCATCTCAAACATAGAAAGATTAAACAATTCATCAAAAAGATAGTGATAAATTTTCGGAATAAAGTAATTTGCATTACAAGTTGAGGACCAAGAAGTGTTAGGAATATTAAAATCAGCCAACACAAGAAGAATGTCTCTAACAGTTACATGTTTATAAATTTCTTTAATACAGGTTATATGTTGAGTATAAACCTGTATATCAGAAGAGGTAGGGATATAAGAACATGTAATAAACAATGAGCACGATGGGAGCATTAATTTAACCCCTATAATCTTTACATCATGAAGGTAGGAAAAGGTAAATAATTCGGAGTAGATACTGGATTTAACAGCAATTAACACCCAACCACCTTTACGCATCGAACGATCAAGTCTATAAATAGTGAAATTACTTGCAAGAATCTCACTATTATGAATGTTATTACTTAACCATGTTTCAGTGAAGGCAATAATGTCATATTGAACACTAAAACTATGCAAGTATAGACTTTTAAGCTTAGAGTTCAAGCAACGAACATTTTGGTAAATAAGGGAAAGCTGAGAAGAAGAATGAAATATATTTAGTCCAATTTTTGAACAGAGACCTGAGTTTCAATAGCACCAAAGACAGGGGAAACAGAAGATTCAGGACCGACTGGTATATGATCAAGAGAATTAGGCTTAGAGGACAATACAGAAGTACAAGGTGAGGGAGGAACAAGCAAGTTCGGTGACTATATTGGTACGGAAGGAGGTGCCAATATCACGGAGTCTCCGAATTAGGAAGAGGACTTTCAAAATTAAACTGGTTTGAAATTTCTTCAGCAGCAGCCATTTCACTGGATCACTGCTTAGTGATCTTTCTCAGTTTTAAGAATTGAGCCCTCACAACACTATACATTTTGGAAAAATTTATTTGTTTTTCCAAACACATCGGCCACCACTACCAATTTTGGCAGTGGACATAATCTTGTCATGATCACGCCCAGTAAGACCTGCACACTTAGTATGCATCATATTTTCGCACAACCAGCAATTTACAAATTGCGCTTGTGCAGCATCACCTGCCAGCCTGAATGTGCATGATTGTTTGCAACAACTCATATTGGCAACTGGGATGAAAAGCAAATTGTAGAAAAAATGGAAAATAAAAACTAAAATAACAATTAAGAACGTTACAGTAAGCGCAACTAACTGAGAAATACCTTGTTCCCATAGGTGCATTTTATTTATCTAATAAACAATTAATTGACAAAATATTTCGGCAATTAGCAAACGTACATGGCAAGCAACAAACGTTTTTCCTATACATACATACAGATTTACACATGTACACACTATACGAGTATACACACAATTTTCTATGTATGCAAATTAATCAACTTGCCTTTGCAAGTTAATAAAAAAATTATTTTATTATGGTGAACGTAGTGTTCTTTTATTAAACTCAAAATTCGAACTAAAGTACAAAAATGATCTTATGCTGCAAGTCAGCTAATGTTTATGTTAAAGCTTCCCTCATTAAAGCTCAAAGCTCAAAAGCTCGAAAGCTCACAAGAGTGGCTTACGTGATTCTATATCGAAATTGTGAAATTATGAATTGTTTATATTAAAGCTTGGTTGCTAACTCAAAGAGCCTTTGGAAACTGCGCAGAGATTCTTATGTTTATGTTGAAGCCAAAACTGCTGACTCTGTGGGAATAGGGAGTATTTATGCTTGAGCCGAGTGGCGTGATACTATAGGTTGTTTATGATTGGGGAGACTGAGTTATGCTATTTGAAAGTTGTTTACTTTTATCATAAGAGTCGCCTGAGTAGCGGGGTGATAACTTCCCCCTTTCTTAAGAAGAATCGTCCCTGATTCTTAACGATTTCTCATAAGAAATTCAATTTGAGTGTTTATGGCATTTAGCATATCAGGGTTTTGAATTTGAATATTTTGATCATTTAAGGGCTTTGAAAATAAGAATTTAATAGGATTGAGATTGTTCTTTGAACAAAATTTGAGAAGCTTTATCATAATGAATATAAAAATTATTACAAATATAATAAAGGTAATTTTTGTATGATTATTTTCTAATTCTATTACAATTTTTGATAAAGTATTTGTATTTTCTAATCGTAACTCAGTGTCATTAGAAGGTTGGTAATCAGTAATTAAATAATTAAAAATTAAATTTGTTATGTTTTACATAGTTGAGCAATTTTTCTTTTTGGTTTGTGTAAGTAATGTTGTTTATGGTTACAATGGTTTTGAAAGTTATGAGATAGGTACCTGTAAGCCAGGTATTATTAACGCAGTTTTTTCCTGATACTAAAATGGCGCCATCTGTTATTGCTTCTATTGGCTTGTTTTTATACCCTGAACCCATTGAAAATGGGAAATCAGGGTATAATGGTTTTGTTAAAAGTATGTAACAGGCAGAAGGAGGCGTGGCAGACCCCATAAAGTATATATATTCTTGATCAGGGTGACGAGAAAAGTTGATCTAGCCATGTCCGTCTGTCTGTCCGTCCGTCCGTCCGTCCGTCCGTCCGTCTGTCCGTATGTTTGAACGCGTCGATTTCCGAAGATACAAAAGCTAGAGAGTTCATTCTTTTTGTGTTAGGTCCGTATATTGCGCGCGCAGTACGAGATTGTTTCAGAAATTCGATAACTTGTATATTTGCTTAGTTATCGATAACTGAAATTATCGGGAACCAGTTATAAAATTCTAGCTAATTCATCTTTAGAGTTAGAGTCTCCAAGTCTTCTGCATATATATAGATACCAATTTAATACAATTTCGGTTTTTGTCAGATTTTGGATTCCGGTCCCCAATTCGCCCCCACACCACACACCAAATGTGTAAAAAATTCATTTCAAATACTAGAGACATACAGTTTGGTTTGGCATAAAGATATGAATATCATAATCTTAATCTGAACATATCAATACGATTGTCCATCTAGAAACATAATTATTAATCATCAAAGTTTTCTCATCAAAACCCATGTGGCGCAGCAAGCAAAGCAGCGACACAGCAAGACGCATTGCGGGCGCACATACATACATATGTATGTATGTGTGCAAGCGTAGATCAGCGTGTGGCTGCAATCGTACATACATATACATACATACATATGTATGTATTTGTGCATGTAAAGCTAATTGTAAAAGAGTTATGATTTCTAAAAAAAACCTAAAATATCAAATAGAATATGTAGATCATATGCTGAAACTCTCATTACATTCCATTATATACATATTTTAAAAATTTTAAAACAATTAAAATAACAATGGAAATGCAAGCAACGTTGAGCAATGCAAATCAATTTTCGTATGCGTGTGCACATATACACACAAAAAATCTTGGGCCGTTTTCTATGTTGCTATGCGTGCAAATTCTAAGAATCACAATTGTTTTTGAATTGCGTTAGAATTGTCTTTGAATTGTATTTGTATTTTCAGCCACTGCTTTAGTGTTTCTTTCGTATATGGCGAATTTCATACGTTTTCGTTACTCTGTCGTTCAAATGAGCCGTGGTGTAGATGGCTAAACGGATGCAACAAATGTTAGGGTGTCGGAGGTTCTAGTCTCGCCTAAGCCCTTCATAATTTCTTATTTTTAATTTTTGTTTTTTTTTTATTATTTCTTTCTTTCTTATTATTTATTCTTTTGTATTTGATACCTTTGAAAGTCAGTTGGTAGTTTAACTAATTGTGAATAAGTGGGTTTTTTTTTTTTTAATTTCAAATATTTAATAGCATCATTTCTGAAAGTGTTTTTGTTTCAATAATATTTTATTCCGTTAAGTCAATAGAAAATAATGAACAAAAAAAAAGTCTGCCCAAATAACAAAAGCACGGGACATCTGCGGTTTTCCTATATGTATGACCACATGTACATTCAAAACTAGTGTAGCATGGTCTAAAAATTTAAACTTGCTAGATGGCGCTTTAGCAGTGACTTATTTACTATGGCTATTACAGCTTCGAGTGGCATTGATATATTTCTTTTACAATTATGAAGTGTCTGTGTTAATTAAGGTAATGCCTGTTAATCGAGGAACGTCTATTTGTTGGGTCTTATTTTAATGATATTTAATAATATAACATTTTTCGAATTTCAACTAATATAAGCGCCATCTATTATTATTTTTTTTGGCAATGCAATGTATATATACATGTACATATGTACATTTTGAACGTTACACGCATACATTCTTATGTATACTTTCTGATTTATCCATATGGGTAATTAATTCTCCAGAAAAGTCAACTTTTTGTCACGTTCGACACTGGTTTTTTGTAATTATATTGAAAACGGATTAATTTTAGTACTAATCAAGAGCAATATATTTAACAATTTGTCAAAATATAGAAGTTTTTTGCCATTTTCAGCACTAAAATTGATGCATTTTCAAGATAATTACAAAAAACCAAACCACAGTACAGATTATTATTTTATTTTATTAAAATTGGGCTCAGGGTATTATCTAGTCGAGCACTCTCGACTAGAGTTTTCTTACTTGTTTTCTGATATTTTTGTACAGCTAGTGAATTGTTTATTAACTAAATTTATGAAGCAGTTCTTTTCGTAAACAATTTGAGCAAAAGTTATAAATTTCTCTTTTAAAATTTTTAATACGATAAAAGGTATTCTTACATTTAGTGATTTTATTGTCTATGAATAATTTTCCATCTGATTGGGAAACTACTTTATCATGATATAGTTTGCACTTATAATTTATAGTTGGGTATTTTATAAAAACTATAATTAAACCTTGGTATGAGATAATTGAAAAAGAGGATACGTCCAAGAGGTCGATAAGAGTAATATTAAATGTTTCGTGATTAAATATGTTTGTCATATCTTGTTTATTTAAAATTTTTGGGTTTATTATGTTGGCTTTTGAAAATGTAATAGTGTCTAGCAGATTTTGTAGGTCAAGTGATAATAGTTTGAGACGGTATTTTTTTAATAGCATTTCTTGGTCGAATTTAATGTTTTTTAAAAGATTTGTAATTTTAGTAACTTCTTTGAAAATTTCAGAATTAATTTGATTTTGTATATTATTATTTTCAACGAGTTCATTTATTTTATTTTGAATTGTTAGCATGTCATCATGATCTGGTGTTCCTGTAATCCATTTAAAAATAGTACCTAATTTGTTTATACTTCGTTTAGAGACTTTATGAGGTGTAAGTTGAGAAAGAAGGCTTTTAATTAAATTTAGTTCCATTGTTATTTCCCAGTCAATAGTGTTGTTTTTATTATTAAAAAATGTTAGCTCTTTTTCAAATATATCATTATAAAAACTTAAATTAGTAACGTGAAAAACTTCTCCAAATGTTTCGTATAGTAAAAAATTATCAATATCCTCAAGTAAAATATAATCGTCGTTTGAGTAGTTTATGATATCCAAGCGGCAAAAGGGCAAAATAATTAGCACGTACAAAGTGATCATGCTAAAAAACAAAAACAAAATTTTTATTAGGATTTTATATTATCTTTATGAATTATACGGTCTCTATTATTTATTTTAACTGTATTTCCTAGATGTTCTTTAACTACTTGTTTTTATACCCTGTACCCATTGAAAATGGGAATTCAGGGTATAATGGTTTTGTGAAAATGTATGTAACAGGCAGAAGGAGACGTCGCAGACCCCATAAAGTATATATATTCTTGATCAGCATAAAAAAATAAGTTGATCTAGCCCTGTCCGTCTGTCCGTCCGTCCGTCCGTCCGTATGAACGTCGAGATTTCGGAAACTACAAAAGCTAGAGAGCTGAAATGACATGAACACTCATATGTTAGCTACGCAATACGAGTTTATTTTGTTTTTTCGATAACTCGTCCCATTTCCAAATTATCGATAAAAAATAGAAAAATCGTTTACATTTTTTAGGTTTTTTGGGTATAACTTCTACACCGTTTTAGCTAGAGACTTCAACTTTATATATTTAGATAGAAATTATGGATACGCAGATTTTGTAGTTTTCAGATTTTGGATTCCACGCCCCCTTCGCCCCCAAATACTAGAGATTTGCAATTTGGCATATAGGTAGATTTAGATACTCTTGATCTACTCTGAAAATTTCATGAAGATCGTCCATTTAGAAATGGAGTTATAAGCGTCCAAAGTTCAGCCCAACCCACCCCCAAGACAAAGCAGCAACTGCGCAGTTAGCAGAGCGCGCGCTCATAAGTGCGTAAAGAAGAAGAGTATCACTTTTTTGCAGGGTTCAGGGGATTTCGTAGTCGAGCAGTCTCGACTAGAGCCTTCTTACTTGTTTATATTTGGGTTGCAGTTTATTTCGTTCGCCATGTTTCTTTTCATAAATGATTTCGCCTACTTGGTAATTCTTTGGTATTCGTTTTTTATTATGGTAGTCTAGCATTTTGGATTGAGCTGATTCTAGCTTTGCGGATAATTCAGAGTGATTTATTTTGTTAAATAAAATTTCATATGGTTTTTGTTGGGTTGTTGATTGTATTGTGTTGTTATATTCTCTAACTGCACGGTATATAACTTCAGAATAATCAACTAATTTAAATTCTTCTTGGATGCATCGAGAAATTTCAATGAGTGTTGAATGAACTCTTTCTACTTGGCCGTTGCTTAGGCTGTGTCTGGGATCTGTATAATAAATATGTATACCTGAACGGGACATTGTTGATTTAAATTGTGCTGATGAAAAACTAGGTTCATTGTCTAGCATTATTGATTTAGCGAATGGAAAGATTTGGATCAATTCTAATACTTTATTGGCCATATCCGATTTGTTATTGATTTCTTTTATAACTAGAAATTTTGAATAAGCATCTATGCAAGTGATAAATGATAATTTTTGAGCATAAAAAATATCTATATGTAATTGTTCACCTTCTGTTTTTGGAATGGGTGCTTTGGAAATAAGTATTTGTTTTGGATTTCTATCGTATTTATTTTTATTACAAATTTCGCAATGTCGTATATATTGTTTCAGAGTTTTATATAGTGTTGGCCAATAATAATACTTAAGAATTTGCTTAAGATTTTCGTCGAAACCTCTATGAGCTCGAGCATGTGTTTCTTCTATAATAATTTCTTGGTCGTTTTTATTTTCGATATCTAAGACAAATTTTCTGGTAAAGAGAAATTTATTTGTGAAGGTATTTCTTATTGTATTCTGTATTTCGTATAAATCTTCAAGACTGCAGTGGATTCCTGTTGTTATTTTTGGCTGTAAAAATTCTTTAAGTATTTGGATTAAATTATCGACTGTATCATATTCTATGATATGTCTTATTTTATTGAAAGGTTCGCATTTTTCATGAATAGTAAATTTATTTTTTGAAATAAGTAGTTGCTGCTTAAACTGATTCAGTGGTTTTTTTGTTTCTTCAAATATGTACTCATGGCTGCTGTCAGCTGAATGTATGGTTTCGATATCGGATAAGGATTCATTGTCGGAGGGTTCACTATCGGACATTTGATTACTTTCAGTGGTAATGTTGTTTATTATTATTCTGGATAAAGCGTCGGCTACAACGTTCGTTGACCCTGGTTTGTAAAATATAGTAGGGGAAAATTCCTCAATAAAGGCATGCCATCTTTTCATTTTTGAATTAGGGTTTCGTGCAGAAACCGCGAAAGAAAGTGGTTGATGGTCTGTTTGGATTTCTAAATTTGTAAATCCATATAAGTAATTACGGAGACTTTTTAATGCCCAGACTATGGCATATAATTCCCTCTCGTTTGTTGCATAATTTCTTTCTGTTTTATTTAATGTCTTTGAAATGAATGTGATTGGTTTGTTTTCTTGCGAAAGGACAGCGCCTATAGCGATGTCAGAAGCGTCTGTAGTAAGAACAAACTTTTTGGAATAGTCTGGCTGAGTTAGTTCAACCCTTGCAACTAAGTGTGATTTTAAACTTTCGAATGCTGAATGAGCTTCATCGTCTAGAGATATTTTTGTTTTTTTCGACATGTGTCTTGAAATCATACCATTGTGTCCTTGTAATAGTTTTGTGAGGGGCTTTGCTATATTTGCGTAATTTTGTACGAATTTCCTGTAGTAGTTAGTTAAGCCTAGAAAACCTCGTAATTCTCTCAAGTTAGTGGGAGGAGGATATTTTATGATAGCTTCTATTTTTTTGGGGTCAGTTGTAATAATATTGTGAGACACTACATATCCTAGGAATTCGATTTCCTTTTTAAAGAATTTGGATTTTTCTAGAGATATCTTCATATTTGCTTTAAATAATATTTCGATAATTTCTTGTAAGTCGTTGAAGTGTTGCTCGATATTTTCTGAGAAAACTATTATATCATCTATATAGATGTGGCAAGTTTTACCGATTTTATCACGTAATATATTGTCCATAGCTCTTTGAAATATGCTAGGCGCGTTCGCAAGTCCAAATGGCAAGCGAAGAAATTCATATTTTCCATTATTGATGGAAAAAGCGGTTTTCTCAATATCAGTGTTTTTCATTAAAATTTGATGAAAACCAGATTCTAAATCAATAGTTGAAAAGAATTTGGCTTTACCTAGGTTAGATAATATTACCGATGGATCTGGCATCGGATATCTATCTGGAATTGTATTATTATTTAGTTTTTTGTAGTCAATAACTAATCTGTGCTTTTGTGTTCCATCTTCGTTAAAGCCCTTTTTTCCTACAACCCATATTGGGGAGTTATAAGGACTTTTGCTTGGCCTTATTATGTTCTCGTCTAACATCCTATTTATTTCCTTATTAACAAAATTGTTAACTGAATGTGGATAAGGATATTGTTTACTGTAAATTGGAGTGTCGTTTATCGTTCTGATTTCACCTCTAATATCTGTTCTAAAAGGAAGAGATATTTGTATTTGAGAGTGTTTGATTTTTATTTCTTGAATGATTTGTTCTTCAAGGGTTGTGAGATTGACCATTTTATCAATGGAATGATTAACTTTTAAATGATTTACTTCGCATATTGAAGTGCTTGTGGAGGATACTGACAATTTCCGTTGTCTGCTCTTTTTAGCTTTCTTCTTTTTTATATGCTTGTTTTTATTAAGATTTCCGTTAATCGCTTTTTATACCCTGAACCCATTGAAAATGGGAATTCAGGGTATAATGGTTTTGTGAAAATGTATGTAACAGGCAGAAGGAGACGTCGCAGACCCCATAAAGTATATATATTCTTGATCAGCATAAAAAAATAAGTTGATCTAGCCCTGTCCGTCTGTCCGTCCGTCCGTCCGTCCGTCCGTCCGTCCGTCCGTCCGTATGAACGTCGAGATTTCGGAAACTACAAAAGCTAGAGAGCTGAAATTTCACATGAACACTCATATGTTAGCTACGCAATACGAGTTTATTTTGTTTTTTCGATAACTCATCCCATTTCCAAATTATAGATAAAAAATCGAAAATTCGTTTCCGTTTTTTAGGTTTTTTGGGTATAACTTCTACAGATACAGATAGATAGATATTATGGATACGCAGATTTTGTAGTTTTCAGATTTTGGATGCCACGCCCCCTCCGCCCCCAATTTGAAAAAAAACGCATTTCAAATACTAGAGACTTGCAATTTGGCAAATAGATAGATTTATATACTCTTAATCTATTCTAAAAATTTCATGAAGATCGTCCATCTAGAAATGGAGTTATAAGCGTCCAAAGTTCAGCCCAACCCACCCCCAAGCCACGGCAGCAACTGCGCAGTTAGCAGAGCGCGCGCTCATAAGTGCGTAAAGAAGAAGAGTATCACTTTTTGGCAGGGTTCAGGGGATCTCGTAGTCGAGCAGTCTCGACTAGAGCCTTCTTACTTGTTATATTTGGGTAATCAGAGTCACTTGATGACGCTGATTGTATGTCAGATACATTGAATAATGTATTTGATTTAAAAGTTTCATTTTTTAGATAAGGAGTGATGAAATACTCCTTATCTGGATTTTCATTTATCATATTAATCGTTTCTGTTTTATTATTATAATGCAGTGTACCTTTTGATAGGTCAATTATTGCATTAATAGCTTTTAGTAAATTATAACCGATTAACAAATCTGCTTCTAGATTATCGATTTCATAAAATCTATAACGTTTTCCGAAAATATTTATATTATGAGAATGTGTTATGATACTGTATCCATTGACAGTTTTTACTCTTTTTTTAATAACTAACTCTTCTGGGTTATCGTATATGCCTTTTTTAATATAACAAGCTGTAGCGCCTGTGTCTATTAATACCTTCAAGTTTTTGTTTATTTTTTTATCTATTCTGTAGATGAATGGGAGCTCTCCCCTTGTTCCTCTAAAAAATTGTCCTCCTGAATGTTATTTACACGCATAACCTTTTTTGGTTGATGGTTTGCCTGTTCTAAAATTGGATTCTGTTGGAAAGATGGGTTTTGTATCTGAACGGATCTATCTACATCCATTGGTTCTTGAGGGGGTTGGGGGTTAGATTGAATTTGATTTTGCGAGTTCTGATTGAAACGTAGATGATTGTCATGTTTTTTATTGGATTGATTTGATTTATTATATTTTGGTTGTTCGTTTTTGTTTGCATTGAACTGTTGTATATTAACGGAATGATTGTAAGCGAAATTAGCTCTTTGGTAATTTGCTTCTAGCTCTTGGGCTTTTGCCAAGGCATTTGGAAGGTTTTCTGGTTTAAGAGAAAACAATATATTTGATAATGAACCGTTAAGGCCTGTGATGAAAACTCGCAAAGCGTTTTCTCTATTTTTATTATTTAATTCGGTAATTACATTGGCCTTGTCGCCATATGTCGGACACTTAGTTCTTGTTCTAAAATGTGCATCGGACGCCTGTCACTATATGCAAAATCTAATCTGGCAAGTATTGCCTCAAAGTTAAGTACGGTACCGTGATTAGTTAGGATATCATTTGCCCTACCTGTGACTTTGTTTCTAAGTATTGCTAAGGCACCTACATATTTTCTACTGCCCTCTTTATACATTCGCATAGCACCGTAAGCTGCTTCACGCCAGCTTACATATGCGTTTTGGTTTCCTGAAAACTCAGGTAAGGATTTAACTATATCGAATGATTCGTCGCAACGAATTGTATCATTGATGACTGTTGCTTTAAATTCTTGTTCGTTGTTGGAAGACAATGTTAACTGAGCTTTTAATTCTGTAATTTGTTCTTGAAGCACTCTGGTTTGATTTGCAATTAATTGAGCTATTATTTCTGCTGTAAGATTGTTAGCCATTTTTGAATTATTTGTATTTGCTTTTAAATTTGAAAATTTTTCAATTAACTCGTCCAGGTTTAGTACAATTATTAAACACAAAAACAATTTTTTTTTTTTTTTTAATGTAGCTTAATGAGTATATATAAAGATAATAAAGATTCTCGATCGCTCACGTAGTGGTACTTCTTCCTTTGGGTTAGGGTGGATCGGGTCGTCCTTCCTTCCTTCCTTCCTTCTTTATTGTCTTGTCACTGGTTTTGGGTTGCGACCTTTTGGTTCGGTCACACAGCACGATCTTTTCGTCTTAGGCTGCTTTTCGTTTTAGGCAGGCACAAACTTTTGTGGTTTTTAGATTCAATTTTTTGTTTTGAGTCATGTGACTTTTATTAGCGTTGTTGTGATTTTAAATTTTGGTTTGAAGCACAAGTTGTTTCTTTTTTTGTTTGAAACTTTTTAATGCACTTTTTGTTTGAGTTCTATAAACTTGATGTTTCTTTTTGAGTTTAATTTTTTGACACTTTTTATTTCATTTTTAGTTCGGCGGCGTACGATTACATAAAAAGATGTAGTTTCTTTTTATGTGTTTTTTATTTAACGTATGCCCCACGTTGGGCGCCAATTGATCAACTTGCCTTTGCAAGTTAATAAAAAAATTATTTTATTATGGTGAACGTAGTGTTCTTTTATTAAACTCAAAATTCGAACTAAAGTACAAAAATGATCTTATGCTGCAAGTCAGCTAATGTTTATGTTAAAGCTTCCCTCATTAAAGCTCAAAGCTCGAAAGCTCACAAGAGTGGCTTACGTGATTCTATATCGGAATTGTGAAATTATGAATTGTTTATATTAAAGCTTGGTTGCTAACTCAAAGAGCCCTTGGAAACTGCGCAGAGATTCTTATGTTTATGTTGAAGCCAAAACTGCTGACTCTGTGGGAATAGGGAGTATTTATGTTTGAGCCGAGTGGCGTGATACTATAGGTTGTTTATGACTGGGGAGACTGAGTTATGCTATTTGAAAGTTGTTTACGTTTATCATAAGAGTCGCTTGAGTAGCGGGGTGATAACTTGCATACAAAAGTTTGCATGCCAGAATAGTCTAAGAATTGTGATTGAATTGTGAATTTTTCGATCGATACTTTAGTTTTGTCAAAAGGCGCTCTATTAATGGGTTATTTGGTTTTAGTTAACAAAGATCAGTTCAGGGCAGTGGCGCTAGTGGTAAGCGCTATGCAAGCTATACTTAGGTGCGTGGGTTTCGAATCCTGCAGAAAACTTTTTTTTTTTTAATTATTATTTTTTAATTTGTTGTATATTTGTATATTTTTTATAAATTGCTTGCTGTCAATCAATAATAATTTATAAACATATGCGTATAAATTGTGCATTTAAGCACTAGAAACTGCTTTTCCGATTTGCCACGCTGCCGCAAGCAATTTTTCTATACACGAATACATGCATATATGTATGCATGTATGTGTACACAGATGATTCTACATGTATGCACATCCAAGTGATATAGCAGTGAACTTTGTATTTAGGTTTAGCTAGCGATTACATTTTATTTTCAAAAGACCTGGGTTCAAATCCCGCTGGAAATTTTTATTTATTAATCGAAAACCTATAAATTTAATTTTTTAAATTAATTAATATTGCGCCTATGGGCGCAAGAGTTTTCCGATTTGCCACGCCCCTAGTGGGCGGATCGGGAAAATGTTTACACATTATAATTCGGGGGCATATATAAATTTCAAGTCTCTAACTCTAATAGCACCGAAAAATATTGCGTTCAGACGGACAGACGGACGGACGGACGGACAGACGGACGGGCAGCAAGACGGACATTGCACAAACCCAATATACTCTTTTTCCCTTTGGTAAAAGAGTATAAAAACAGAGAGAATGTAAATATACTGAGAGAGCAAGTGCAACAACAAACAGCCGTTAGAGAGCAAGTACACAGCGAGAGAGTAAACTTGCAAAGCATGAAATTAAAATTGAGAGAGGGAAATAAAAACAACAAATAAGCAAGACCAAAATTGCAAGCACTCACACTAACAAACGTATTAAGAGTGAAGTGGGGAGAGCGCCAACAAAATAGAAACACTAAAGCAAAATGCAAAATAATGCAAGTAAACAAGACACTAGCTGCACCAAACTTCAAAAATAAAAAGCAATTTACCAAAAGCACAGTAAAACATGGATGAAACCTTGCACAGGAATATGACAACACTTGCAATAATTAACACCGCGAATATGTGAACTTTAATAAAATCAATTTAATAAGAAAACAAGTAAGAAAGCTGTAGTCGCGACTGCTCGACTACGAAATCCCCTGAGCCCTTCTTCGAACGAATAATATTCCAAGAATTATTCGATTCGTTTCTGCACGCATAAGAAACTGTACATGCAAAACCACGCGCAAACATAAACGCTGATCTACGCTTGTAGGCATGTATGTGTGTGAGCATTGCAAGCGTCTTGCTGTCTCGCTGCCTTTATTGCTGCGCCACATGGGTTTTGCTGCAAAAACTTTATTGATTCATAATTTTGTTTCTAGATGGACAATCGTATTGATATCTTCAGATTATGAATATGATATTTATATCTATATTCTAAACGAAACTGCATGTCTCTAGTATTTGAAATGCATTTTTTACACATTTGGTGGTGTGGGGGGGAATCGGGGACCGGAATCCAAAATCTGACAGAAACCGAAATTGTAATAAATTAGTATCTATATATATGCAGAAGGCTTGGAGACTCTAACTATAGAGATGAATTAAATATAATTTTATAACTGGTTCACGATAAAGTTTTTTATTGATAACTTTGGAAATATACGAGTTATCAAATTTATGAAACAAACTCGTACTGCGCGTGCAATATACGAACCTAACACAAAAAGAATAAACTCTCTAGCTTTTGCATCTACTGAAATCGACGCGTTCAAACATACGGACAAACGGACAGACAGACAGACGGACAGACGGACATGGCTATATCAACTTTTCTCATCACCCTGATCAAGAATATGTATTCTTTATGGGGTCTGCCACGCCTCCTTCTGCCTGTTACATACGGTTAGTGGTTGTACGGTTAGTGATAATAAGAATTTCTGAAACAAACTCGTACTGCGCGTGCAATATACGGACCTAACACAACAAGTAAGAAAGCTGTAGTCGAGACTGCTCGACTACGAAATCCCCTGAGCCCTTCTTCGAACGAATAATATTCCAAGAATTATTCGATTCGTTTCTGCACGCCTAAGAAACTATACATGCAAAAACACGAGCACACACACGCTTGTAAGCATGTATGTGTGTGAGCAATGCAGGCGGCTTGCTGTCACGCTGCCTTTGTTGCTGCGGCACATGGGTTTTGATGAGAAAACTTTGATGATTAATAATTCTGTTTCTAGATGGACAATCGTATTGATATCTTCAGATTATGATTATGATATTCATATCTATATGCTAAACCAAACTGCATGTCTCTAGTATTTGAAATGCATTTTTTTTCACATTTGGGGGTGGAAGGGCGAATTGGGATCCGGAATCCAAAATCTGACAAAAATCGAAATTGTATTAAATTAGTATCTATATATATGCAGAAGACTTGGACACTCTAACTCTAAAGATGAATTAGCTAGAGTTTTATAACTGGTTCCCGATAAATTCGTTTATCGATAACTTTGCAAATATACGAGTTATCGAATTTCTGAAACAAACTCATACTGCGCGCGCAATATACGGACCTAACACAAAAAGAATGAACTCTCTAGCTTTTGTATCTATGTCTATGGGGTCTGCCACGCCTCCTTCTGCCTGTTACATACATTTAACAAAACCATTATACCCTGATTTCCCATTTCCAATGGGCTCAGGGTATACAAAGAATGAACTCTCTAGCTTTTGTATCTTCGGAAATCGACGCGTTCAACCATACGGACAGACGGACGGACGGTCAGACGGACAGACGGACATGGCTATATCAACTTTTCTTGTCACTTATCTGTCTGTCCGTATGTTTGAACGCGTCGATTTTAGAAGATACAAAAGCTAGAGAGTTCATTCTTTTTGTGTTTGGCTCGTATATAGCACGCGCAGTACGAGTTTGTTTCATAAATTCGATAACTCGTATATTTCCAAAGTCTTCTGCATATATATAGATACTAAATTTATTACAATTTCGGTTTCTGTTAGATTTTGGATTCCGGTCCCCGGTTCTCCCCCACACCACCAAATGTGTACACATACATGCATCATATATGCGTGTATGCGTGTATAGAAAAATGGCATGCGGCAGCGTGGCAAATCGGAAAAGCAGTTTCTAGTGCTTAAGTGCACAATTCATACGAATATGTTTATAAATTATTATTAATTGGCAGCAAGCATTTTATAATAAATATACAAATATACAACAAATTAAAAAATAATAATTTAAAAAAAAAAGGATTCGAACCCACGCACCTAAGTATAGCTTGCATAGCGCTTACCACCAGCGCCACTGCCCTGAACTGATCTTTGTTAACTAAAACCAAATAACCCATTAAAAGAGCGCCTTTTGACAAAACTAAAGTAACGATCGAAAAATTCACAATTCAATCACAATTCTTAGAATATTCTGGCATGCAAACTTTTGTATGCATACATAGAAAATTGTGTGTATACTCGTATAGTGTGTACATGTGTAAATCTGTATGTATGTATAGGAAAAACGTTTGTTGCTTGCCATGTACGTTTGCTAATTGCCGAAATATTTCGTTAATTAAATGTTTATTAGATAAATAAAATGCACCTATGTGAACAAGGTATTTCGCAGTTAGTTGCGCCTACTGTAACGTTCTTACTTGTTATTTTAGTTTTTATTTTCCGTTTTTTCTGCAATTAGCTTTTCATCCCAGTTGCCAATATGAGTTGTTGCAAACAATCATGCACATTCAGGCTGGCAGGTGATGCTGCACAAGCGCAATTTGTAAATTGCTGGTTGTGCGAAAATATGATGCATACTAAGTGTGCAGGTCTTACTGGGCGTGATCATGACAAGATTATGTCCACTGCCAAAATTGGTAGTGGTGGCCGATGTGTTTGGAAAAACAAATAAATTTTTCCAAAATGTATAGTGTTGTGAGGGCTCAATTCTTAAAACTGAGAAAGATCACTAAGCAGTGATCCAGTGAAATGGCTGCTGCTGAAGAAATTTCAAACCAGTTTAATTTTGAAAGTCCTCTTCCTAATTCGGAGACTCCGTGATATTGGCACCTCCTTCCGTACCAATATCGTCACCGAACTTGCTTGTTCCTCCCTCACCTTGTACTTCTGTATTGTCCTCTACGCCTAATTCTCTTGATCATATACCAGTCGGTCCTAAATCTTCTGTTTCCCCTGTCGTTGGTGCTATTGTTTCATTAAGTAAATAACTGAATTCGACATTAATATCTATATGCATATAAATCTTCATGCATACGTTTTTTTTTCCAATTTCTTAATACATTACTTTGATTTTATTTGCAATAAGAATATCGGCCCAAAGAGCCGTAGCAACAAAGTCAATTGCGTTTGCTCTGCTCTCATCTCGCTCTCGTTTTTCGGCTATCGCTCTGCCGAAGTGTAGTCGTTAATTTCGTTTCGTGCTATTGCTACCGCTACAGATTTGAGCACAACAAACTCCGAGAGCAGAGCAGAGCTCTCACATATTTTCGTTCGACTATGGCTCTGCTACGGCTCCCGTCATAAACGAGAGCGGTAGCCAGAGCATAGTCATATTTTCATTGCTCTTGCTGCTACAGAGTAGTTTTTGCGAAAACTGGTATTTTTTACGTAAAAATTAATATGCATACTTGACGAGGCTACATTTTGAATTTACATACTTTGTACATACATTACATAATGCTTGAGGTGATTAAGATGATATCCAGGAAGGTGAATATATTCATGAAACATTCATGAAACAAGCATCACAGATATCAGAGCAAAAACAAACGTTTAACACTTTCACGTCAGTGATTGTTGATTTATATGCTTGGTAAATTAAAATGTTGTGCTTATAGATATAGTTTAACATTGGTAAAATGATTAAGAATAATAATAGTAAGAATTTTTTAATAGTATATACCTTCCAAGTTGCTGCATTTCTCCGGAAATAACAAAATGTATTTTGAAACCAATTATATATCTCGTTTAAGGTCAACTGCTTGTCTGGAGAGTCAATGATAGCCTTGAGTTAAAAAATAATATTTTAGTCAACATTAAATGTAAAATAAACTAGTAGATATAATGTCAAGTCATTAATAAAACACTTGAATAATATGTTAAATATGAGCATTTGTGTGTATGTCAAACAACAAAGTTATACATATGTTTGACAAAAAAAAAAAAAATTGTTCCGTCATCCAAACTTGTTCTCCCACAATGAAACAGTAAATTTCGAAGAAAACGTTTTCCACCCATTTGTTATGCATGCAGAAATATCATATCAGTTCTTTGAAGTGTTCAGAGAATGTCGTACTTGAGCAGTCCTGACTAGAGATTTTCTGTTTAAAATTAACTCGATCTACGCGTGATTAATACACGCACCTCCAAAAACATTTTCAAGTCTTTAATTCTCATATGTACGTTCTGCCACTTAGGCCACCATACCCCATACATATTTTCACGAAACAGGCTGTAACTTTTCTTAAATATATTAAATATATATACCTATTGGGGTCTGCTACGAATTACATAATTTTTTTTAAACCATTATACTCTGATCTTCCATCTGTCTGTCTGTCCGTTCGCTTAAACGCGTCGATTTCCGAAGATATAAGAGCTAAAAATTGCATTCTTTTTTGTTAAGTTGTCAGAACTGCTCACACACTGGCGGGTCTCAGTCACAGAGCCGTACACATACAGTGGACCAAAAAAGTATTGGCACACCAAGAATCACAAAGTTTAGGTATCTATAACACTTGTTTCATTGGGATTGCAAGAATAACAAAAATGTGATTATATTAACCAAAATATTTTTGTTCAATTGATGCAAAAAAAAAAAAAAAAAAACTTAAAAGACCCAAATTCACACCAAAAAAGTATTGGCACACTTATCAATTACGGCTTGGAGGTGTCTCCTCATACTTGCAACTAATTTGGTAATAAGTTCTGTTTTTAGGGAATCCTTCGTGTTATATGGTGCATTCTTATTTTTTTTTTATCTAGTAAAGCCCATATGTACTCAGTGGGATTAAGGTCGGGTGATTAAGGAGGAGTTTTAAGCTGCTTGTTCCATTAAGGACCAACTTATCAACACTGGGGGTCAAATTATTTATCAAATTTTCCAAGAAAGCATATTTATCCATGGCTCCGTTAATAAAAGCTAGTTGACCAACTCCAGATGCTGCACAACATCCCTACAACATCCCATTTCCGCCGACGCACAGTGGGGCCTCTGCCGGCGTCGCGTCCCAAAAATCAGAAAAGTGATGAAAAGCGATTTTTAAAAAGTTGATCTCATATGATTGGAAATTGTCCAAAGGGACAGTATCAAAAAGATTTTTAAATTCGACCAATTTTAAGGGTAGTTATGACTCTTCAAAGTTGGGTAAAATGCCAAAGTTTTCCAAAACAGCACATTTTTGTGAAAAATGCTCAACTTGTGAAACGAGTTGCAAGATAAATACAGCACCAATTGTTTACATGTTGGTTGCGATTTAAAGATGCATTTATTTCTAATAATATAAAAAAGATTATGTTTTACGATTTGTCATTAAAAAGCTAAGTTAAATTTAGTGAACCTCTTATGTTTTTACGATTTGTCATTGAAAAGCTAAGTTAAATTTAGTGAACCTCTTAATTTTACATTATTTTTCATCTTTGATGGACTGCATCTTCTGAGTCCCGCCGAGTCCCAGGCAGCGACTTATACACACGTGTTAAGGAAGATGTCCTCTTTCATATTAATAAAACTACCCGCCCTTCCGGGTTTCTATGCCAAAAAACTACAACAAACAGGCAAAAAACGCACGAAATGCGCAAAAAAGGGTGTTGTTGCGTGTCGCTGCATGCTGTAGGTAGAATTACCGACGGCAAAACGGTTGGGAAAGGGTTTGGGTTTTTTTGTAAATTGGTCCTTGCAATTTGCATTATTTATTTGCTTTGTCTACCTAATGCTGCATTTTGTAAGCAAATATTTTTTTGAATGGAAGAAAAAAGGTACCTGGATAATAAATAATTATTGTGATGAAACTTTAAGCTTATTAGATATTGCCCCGCCTTCTACGGATAACAACTTTAAGGAAAAATAAATAAAAAAATAAAAAAAATTAAATAAATTTTAAAAAAATTTGTAAAGTATTTATTTAAAAATACTCTCTAAAAATAATACAAATAATTTATTGAAACAACAAAAAAATTTTTTTTTTCATTGAAAAAAACTAGTCATTTTTGACGAAGTTCACATTTCTTATGTTTGGTCATTTAAAGCTTGAAGAATTCTCTGTCGAATGCTTTTTAAATATCTAAAATATCTTACTTGGTTCGAAAGTTATGATTTTTGGGACGCAAAATGAACAAAGGCCCCACTGTGCGACGTATTTTAAAGCTTTAAGGATTTTTTTTGCAGCTCTTTGCCATCAGACCCAAAAAGGTTGAATTTGTATATATATTAAAATTGGTAACGAAGGGGGCACGGCATAAAAAATCTGAAAATTACAGAATCTTTGTATCCATAAAATCTATCTAAATATACAAATTTAAGGTATCTAGCTCAAACGGCGTATGTTCAATGAAATAAGTAAATGAATTTTCGATTTTTTATCGATAATAAGGAAGCGGGGTAAGTTATAAACAAGTAAGAAAGCTGAATTCGAGACTGCTCGACTACGAGATCCCCTGACCCCTTCTTCGAACGAATAATATTCCAAGAATGCTTCGTTTCGATTCTGCACGAGTAAGAAACTATAAATGCAAAAACACGGACACACACACACGCTGATCTACGCTTGTACGCATGTAGTTGTGTAAGCATTGTAGGCGTCTCGCTGCTTTGCTTGCTGTGCCGCTTCAGTTTTGCTGCCATAACTTAATTGACTAATAATTCTGTTTTTAGACGGACAATCGTAATAAAACTTTGAGATTATGATCATGATATTCATATCCATATGCCAAACCAATCTGTGTCTCTAGCATTTTTACACATTTGGTGGTATAGGGCGAATTTGGGACCGCAATCTAAAATCTGGCAAAAACCGAAATTGTATTAAATTATTATCTATATATGCAGAAGACTCTAACTCTCAAGATGAACGAGATATAATTTTATAACTGATTCTCAATAAATGTTTTGATCGATAACTCTGGAAATATAAAAGCAAGGGAAATATTACAAATTACAAATGAACTCTCTAACTCTTATTTCTTCTGGAATCAACGCGTTCAAACATACGGACAGACGGACATGGCTATATCGACTCAGCTCGTCACTCTGATTTATATAAATTACTTTATAGGATCTGCCACGCTTCCTTCTGCCTGTTACATACTTTTAACAAAACCATTATACCCTGATTTCCCATTTTCAATGGGCTCAGGATATAAAAACGTATTTTAAATACTTGAGACTTGCAATTTGGCAAATAGACACATTTATATGTTATAAATATATTGTATATTATAATATAATATATAATATTATAATATAATATTGTATATTATAATATAATATTGTATATTCTGAAAGTTTCATGAAGATCGTTCATCTAGAAATGGGATTATAAGCGTCTAAAGTATAGCCCAACCCACCCCCAAGCCACGGCAGCAACTTCGCGGTTAGCAGAACGCGCGCTTATACGTTCGTAAAGAAGAAAAAATTACTTTTTTGCATGGTTCAGGGTATCTTGTAGTCGAGCCGTCTCGACTAGAGCCTTGTTACTTGTTAGTTTTCTTTTAGTTATAATATTAGACTAAAATCAAATATAACTATTATTTAATTGACTTTGTGGAGTAAATAGATTATTTTAGAAGCATACATAATACTTTTTTTATCATACAAATTTGATGAAGTTACAGCGTGTTTCGAGAAAATGTGTAGGGGGTTCGGTGCCTTTAGTGCCGTAATTTTGGTTCTGATGTCGCCGTGTTCACACCTACAGACGGGCGGACGGACGGACAGACAGACGGACAGTGCTAAATAAATCCAACTTGATTGACAAGGCATACCTTATGGAGTCATGCACGCCATATAAAATCAGACTATTTTGGATCTGCTACGTAGAATTGTTGGAAATCTAATAGCTTCTCTGTTTTTCAAATCTTAAAGACAGTTGCCACAGTCAGTGGTCATATTAAAACAAGTAAGAACGTTGCAATCAGCTGGGTGATACTCTGTTCCCGTAGAGGCATTTGGCATAATAAAATAAAAAAAATATCTTAATTAGCTTACTATGAGTGTACACATATACTAAGAATTGTGATTGAACTGTGAATTTTTAAGCCGTTACTTTAATTTTGTCAGCAGGCACTATAGCAGTGAAATTATTTAGATTTTGCTAATGGGTTCTAGATAAGGGTGCTATGCAACTTGCGTGAGTGATGCGGGCTCAAATCCGCTGATAACTTTTTGTTTTTTAATGAAAAACTTATCACTTTTATTTATTTACTATACTTATATTTTTATATTAATGTTAAAATGCTTTCTGCCATCTTAGCAATTAGTACTAAGGTAAGTAAGCATGAGTTATGCAGTTGGCACAACAAACTTCTTAACAATTGTTCACACCCACAGTAGAGCCAAGGGTAACTGCAAGAAGCTGAAAAATTATTCTTGGGTTTTCGAACCATCCAATTTTGAAGCTTCTAGCTCTAAAACTGTAGAAGATATAAACTTTTGTGGTTTACCACGCACCTTGTGGGTGTAGATATATTTACCATATTATTGATCTTAGATTGTCAACCCGAGTATATATGCAAAATTTAAAGTAGCACAATTTGAAAAAATATTATATATTCAGGTCCGATTTGCCACGCCCCTAACGGGCGTAGTCATGTAACTTTTTCATAGATCTTCATAGAATCATAACATTAACTCACATGCCAAATGCCATTCCAAATTGCAACTCTCTAACTCATCACCATATATGAATGCTCGAATTTCGGAAAATACATTTTCGGATTTGCCACGCGCCTACTGTGCGGATCGAGAAAATTTGTACACTTTATAATTTGGGAGCATACATGAGTATGTTGCCCAAATCTTAAGTCTCTAGCTCTAATAGCGCCTAAAAATATTGCATTCAGACGGACAGACGCACGGCCAGCAAGACGGACATTGCATAAAACCAATATACTTTTTTTCCTTTGGGAACAGAGTATAAGTATAATAAATATATGAAATATATTTTATTAAAGCTTTTATTTCTTACTTCTAAAAACATACTTTGATAAACATTACCTGTCTGATAAGAGACGCATATGTAAACGGGGGACGCACATCAGCATTTTTATAAAATTCTCTATTTCGTTGAATTTCTGAAAGAAAAATTCGTTCAGTAAAATTTGATGGTCTAAGTGTCACCTGCATTATATAGAATTTTCCATTCCTCTTATACAAATGTAATTTTTTTTTTATTATCTGGTGGGTTCGGTTAACCGTCATTTCGTTTAACGAACAAGATGCTGATACGAATTGTGTCCATTAACCGAAAGTCCACTGTATGTACATGTATAATTTTGTCAAATCAATCGCGACGTTGAAAGATTATATCGTTTTTCCCGATTAGCTAAGCTCCCTGTCAGTGTTGATATATCCACTATATTTCTAGTTGACAACATTCTTAATTTCATTATTTTGCATCTATATCTATGTATATCTATATCTATATCTATATCTATATCTAACCTATATATCTATATCTATATCTATATCTATATCTATATCTATATCTATATCTATATCTATATCTATATCTATATCTATATCTATATCTATATCTATATCTATATCTATATCTATATCTATATCTATATCTATATCTATATCTATATCTATATCTATATCACTATCTATATCTATATCTATATCTATATCTATATCTATATCTATGTATATCTATATCTATATCTAACCTATATATCTATATCTATATCTATATCTATATCTATATCTATATCTATATCTATATCTATATCTATATCTATATCTATATCTATATCTATATCTATATCTATATCTATATCTATATCTATATCTATATCTATATCTATATCTATATCTATATCTATATCAATATCTATATCTATATCTATATCTCACCATCCCACTAGTGAGTGGGAGAAAACAACAGAGAACGAAGCCACAGCTTTATTTTTTGAGCCCAACATCAGAACTCAAAAGGTTAAAGATCTAAGAAAACAACTCTACCATTTGAATCCAAAAATTAAACTGTTTATTTTCTTAAAATCCCTACAACTACTTCCAGGGTAAAATTAATTCCATGCACACTGAAGATATCTCAAGTTTCGCTTTCGATCGTTAAGCTGTTGTCTATATTCACGTTTAGAATTTATTACTCGCTGCGTTAGTCACTGCATCTAAGGGATGACATATTCGCTTTCGATCGTTAAGCTGTTGTCTATATTTACGATTAGATTTTATTACTCGCTGCGTTTGTCGCTGCATCTAAGGGATGACATATTCATTACTTGGCGTCAGAATACGCGCTGATTATCGACTATCGCCTATTTTTATTATATTTATATAATAAAGATTTAATTAAAACATTACCATTTGTTACAGACACATAAGTTCAGTGCCCTGACCGCAACGGTTGGAAACAGTAACTCGATACTTGACTATGTTGCAAGTGCTGAGTCGGCTTGCCAACTGTAGCTTTGTACCTTATGACAATGATATTCATCTTATGTCATAGTTTTATAATTCAGTTCTGTACCAGACATTCAATAAAAAGGTTATACAGTGCTCCGGCACATCGATATCAAATGCCAATAGTCAAAGAGAGAAAGTAAGGATCTCCACCCTTAACATCCTAAAACTCTTCTCAGCAAGGACCACCAGGAAACGTCTTGGGACGGGGGTGCTGACGGATTTACATACTTGTATATGGAATGTTCGTGCTTGAACATACTGCCAAGGGCCTAAAATTTGTGGCTGGGAAATTTTAATTTTTTGTTGGGTAACGCGCAGGTTATCCACCAATGTTATATTCAAAACATATATTTCTCATGTTCATGCTTGAACATTCTGCCAAGGGCTCAAAAATAAGTTTGATAACGCACAGGTTATCCAGTAATGTATTAAAATATATTTGGCATGTTCATGCTTGAATATTCTGCCAGGGGGCTAGAGAATTAGACAGTCAACAACTGCAGTCAGTGTTCGTGCCTGAACAATCTGTGAGGCTGAGAAAGTGTGACAGCTAGGTAAAATGAATACCCAACTGTTTCTTCTTGTGCTGATGGTTTGAAGATTTGAAGTACGTACGCCCTTTATCGATAGTCAATTGATGCATCTGCTGAGGTGGCGGTCGCTTGTGTCACTGTTGCCGATGTGTCCATAAGAGAATCATGTTCATTTTGATGATAATGCTGCCTTAGAGCCGCTATTAATATTGGTTGACTTTGAGGTCCTCCGAATTGTTTGAAGTTGATTTGGAAGTCTTCTTTAATATGGTATTGTTGCTTCTATACGCGGTTAAGTCCCCGTTTGATATAGTTAATCTATTGCAGCCTCCTTCTCTGAGACAGTTTACAGGTTGAGGTTCCCTGTTGTGATCGTAAATGGAGACTTTGATTTAATATTATCGTTTTTACCTTCAGTTGCACTTGCAAACGCTAATTCTTGAGTTTGATCATTTGTTTATATTGCTTATATTGTTATTGTTATTATATTGTTTATATTGTGTATATTGCCCTCATCCTTATTTTTAAGGATGTTGACTGGCTTGTTGATGGCACTTGTGTATGGCATTCGTGCATTCTAGGCAACAAGCCCCACTTATTGGTCGAATTACGGATACTTCCTTCACGATCGTTCTTCAGTCGTTCCATGTCTACGCTTGAGTGAATCTAGCAGATGGAATTGAGAAATGTTGTGGTAGTGGCGCTGGTGGTAAGTGCTATGCAAGCTGAACTTAGGTGCGTGTGATAGAATCCCAAAGAAAACTTTTTTTCCATTTTTATTTTTTAATTTTTTTTATATTTGTATATTTTATATTATTACTAGCAAACCCGGCGAAGTCCGTTTCGCCACCAGATGGATTTGTTTTTTTGTAACATTTCGTTTCATTTTTGTTTGATATTAGAAAAGGAACATTTTTTCATTTCACAGCAGTAATGAAATGCTTTTTGGTAAGCCACATTTTTTGTTTTTAGATCTGACATTAACACAAACAAAGCGGATGGTTTCCCAATTCGTGAACACGCAACGTATTGCTGCCCATGTGAAAAACAATGATTTTCTAAATTTATCCCGCAAACACTAAGCGCTTGGCCTTGCGACTTGTTAATTGTCATTGCGAACCCAAGGCGAACCGGAAATTGCAAACGTTTGAAGTCAAACGGAAGATCACTCGGAATCATTGGAATCATCAATTCGAGGAATACATTTTCACCTGCGTACTTATATTTTTCGGCGCTATTAGAGCTAGAGACATTTGGAACATATACTCATGTATGCCCCCGAATTATAAAGTGTAAACATTTTCCCGATCCGCCCACTAGGGGCGTGGCAAATCCGAAATTTCTTGCGGCCGAATGCCAGTAATCATACTAGTTGATGAGCTAGAGAGTTGCAATTTGGAATGTAAAACTCGCAGTGACAACCCAAGTCCAAAAAGCTATGGCGGATATATCTTTGCCATTTGGGGGCGTGGCAAATCGGGAAAAACGAAACGAAATGTGAGCTAATGTTATGATTCTATGAAGATCGATCAAAAAATTATATGTCTACACCCATTGGGGGCGTGGCAAATCGGACCTGAACATATAGTGATTTTTTGACACTAGAGACTTAAAATTTGGCATGATACTCGGGTTGACAATTCGAGATCAATAAGCTATGGTAGATATATCTACGCCCCATTGGAGGCGTGGCAAACCGCAAAAGTTTATATCTCCTACAGTTTTAGAGCTAGAAGCATAAAAATTAGATGGTTCAGTTACTAATGTCCTCTTCTATCGATGACCCAAAAATAATAATAACAGAAGTTAATCAGATGCTGTATCCCATGCGAGGCCAAATGTATTTGTAATGTCGTTCACATCATTGCACCTTATGACTGATTCCTTGTCGCAGTCTGTTACGCCGTCCAGTGCCATGGGATGGCTTAAACACCACATTCGCAATTTGATCTTCCCACATGCCAAGATTCCAGCTGTTTCTTGCATGACACGTCTTGCCTCTTCGACTGAATTTCCTCCAGAGATCAAATCGAGGACATAGAAATCGCGAAGTAACACCTCGGAACCGACTGGAAAGGCATCCTTTTCATTTAAGGCGAGCTGGAGCATGGCACGCACAGACAAGAATGACACTGGTTTTGTGCCATATGTGACCGTAACAAGCTTGAACACTTTTAACTCATCATCTGGCGAATTCCTCCATAGAATGCATTGCAGATTGCTGTCCGGCTCCGATATCTTCACACATCGATACTTTGAAAATTTTTGCAAATATCACCGGTGAGTGCAGCTGGATAGGACCGGAAGCGCAGTAATATGTCGATCATTTTCAGCTGAATGACAGGGCCTGACATTTGAACTGCATTCAACGAATAACCAGATGACGTAGCTGCTGATCCATCAAAGACGACTCGAAGTTTGGTAGTCGAGCTATCTTCTTTCAAAACGCAGTGATGTGAAAGAAAATATCTGCATTGATGATCTTTACGACGGAGTCGCTGCAGCTCAGTTTCCCGGACTCTGTACTCGGATTTGAAGGCGTTTTTGAAGGTATTAGCATGGAGTTAGGGCAGCCAGCTTCGCCTAGGGCAGTGGAAGTCTGGACTTCCACCAACTTGATTTGATCCACACAAAGCAAATCATATAATAGAAAAGGCTGACTCCGAGAACCAAATCTACTCGCTGTGGCTTATGGACTATAATTTGCGGTATGTTCCAATTGCTCGTATTTAGGTTAGAACTGGGCTGCCTGCCAGTTATATTTTCTGCTACCATGGCCGTTTTACTAGTTGCATACTCCGATGCGTGACCTTGAAAGGTGAGGCAGATGGTATTTCCATCGGTGACAAAATTGGAGTGGTCTAAGCCAGACCCAGACGACCTTGTGCATTTAAGTTGTGGCAGATTGGAAAATCTGGTTGTAACAAGCGAGCTTGAATCTAAAAGTGCACGACAAGGAACAAGTTCGCAAAACCGATTCTTAGCCAGAACCGCTGCGGTAGCCAGGAGCTCAACATCGCTGTTTAGTTCTTGAGCCAGGATAGAGCTGGAGGCGGAGTAGGAATGACCTGCGTCCCTGACGACGAATATTGCTGATAGAACGGAGTTACTGCCTGCGATGTGCTGGAGTTGTCAAGGTGGAGAAGCGTATGATGCTTGACTGTCGCTAACTGATGGCCGCCCTTCAAACAATTTAAACATAGCCCAGCCTTTTTGACTTCATTCAGACGAAGAGTATGCGATAGGTTGGCGAATCTTAAGCATTTATAGATTGTATATCAGGATCATTACCAAAAACGCAACTGTGTACATTGTGGCCCGTTACGCAAAACGTTGAACTGTTGGTGGCAAATTTGCTGCTAGTATTCACCGGCTTGTTAGAGCAAATTCCATCGAAAGGAAAGAGGCCACTTCTTCATATTCAGGTATAAGGGATGCCATCTCTGAATACTCCAATTTCTCTTCCCATTTAGTTTTTGAGGCCTTATCAAGCTGCTGTAGCAGAACCTGAGCAATCATGGCACTGGCTATCTATTCTGTTGTGCCCAGACTACTGAGTGCACGCATATGTACATTGAAACTGTCTGACAGCTCTCACAGACTGGTTATGGATCCATTTTCTACCCTAAAGCCCTAAAATCTTTACGTGTGCCTCAAAAGTTGAACGTCGGCCTATTATATCTTTGTTTCAATAGCTTTATGGCCATCGTATAGTTGTTAGAAATTTCCAAAGAGCGACCTGTATCCAAGGCTGAACCATCTAGACAGAACCGTAGGTGCTGAAGCTTTTCCATGTTGCTGATTTCTGGTCGGCTATCAATGATAGTTGATACCGTTGAAACAACAGCTTTAATGGCGCCAGTGCAGGTGCGGAATGTATTTTGGCAGCAGAAACCTGAGTAGGGGCAATCGGTCTACTAAACGTGGAACTATGGGAAATTTGAGCGGTTGTTGATTGCATAATCATTATTAAGTCATCGAAGTTAATGCGCAAATCATTGCTCATCTCAGCAAAGTCAAGTTCCTCTAGCCTTTCAAGAGAATGACTTAGGCTTCAAAAGAATGGCTTAGCTTACCAACATGCTCCAAAAAAAAACATTCAAAGTGCTGTCACTGTGATCAGTGATATCAGAATCAATTTTGGCTTGTAGCTTTTTTACGCGTTCAAACTCCGATTGCACTTTGAGCTTACAAAATCACGCTCGCTTTTTGGGCGCAACTGTACTAGCATCTGAGTTCGACATGACGAAAAAAAAGCAGAAGAGAATCACCGAAAGAGCTCAAAGTTGTTGGTATGCGAAGATTACAGGAGTAATGCGTTGAATTTATACTCTTGCACAAGCACGAAACACGGATTTTGCGTTATTTTACTGAAAACAGCGCAGAATTTTAGTAATTTGCCATATTATTGCACCCAATTAATGCACGCGTATGAATAAGTGCGCAAAGGCAAGGTTATTATGGACGCGATCGTATTTCAGCCGAACCGAAAGGGTGTAATGACAACGAAAGAGTTAACAGCAAGCATGTAATTGCACGCCTAATCAACGTTGAGTGGGAAGTTAGCTGTAAGAAGGTAATTGCTACATAAACTGCTTATGTGTATGTCAGTATGTACACTTGTTCACTTAACTCTGCGTACACTTAAGAAAATATTAGTTTTTTAAGTTTGACTATTAATAGCGCTCGATATAAATAAGATATTAAATTTGTATACCCTGAACCCATTGAAAATGGGAATATAATGGATTTGTTAAACGTATGAAACAGGCAGAAGGAGGCGTGGCAGACCCCATAAAGTATATATATTCTTGATCAGCATAAACAAATAAGTTGATCTAGCCCTGTCCGTCCGCCCTTCCGTATGAACGTCGAGATTTCGGAAACTACAAAAGCTAGAGAGCTGAAAAAATTACATGAATACTCGTATGTTAGTTACGCAGTACGAGTTTGTTTTGTTTTTTCGATAACTCATCTCATTTCCAAATTATAGATAAAAATTCGAAAAATTCGTTTCCATTTTTTACTTTTTCTGGGCATAATTTCTTTACTGTTTGAGCTGGAGAATTAATACATATATTTAGATAGATATTATGGATACTCAGATTATGTAATTTTCTAATTTTGGATGCCACGCCTCCCTCACCATCAATATGCAAAAAACGCATTTCAAATATTAGAGACTTAAAATTTGGTAAATATACACATTTGGATATTAATATATTCTGAAAGTTTCATGAATATCATCTATATAGGAATGGAGTTATAGGCGTCTAAAATATATAATATAGAATTCGTATATTGCACGCGCTGTACGAGTTTGTTTCAAAAATTCGATGTCTCGTATATTTCCAAAGTTATCGTTTATAAAGAAGACACTAAACTAACCTTCAGTAGCGAAATAACACACCCGATCACCACACATTAACGTGCATGCACATCGGTATAAATGTTCATAATTTTATATAAAAACTACGTTTATATACATATAACAAATGTACATATATGCTAATGTGTATGCATACAAACAAAAACGCTGCAAATGCTTTATGATTTTCAATTTTAACTAACATTTTTAAATTATCTTTTGTTTATAATTAACAAACGTGAACATTTCTTAGTGCTAAAATAAAATACCTAAGTACATTTGTTCATCCCCATATACTCTCGCAGTTGGGATATTTCAAATTAAAAGTACCAAGTGTTTATAATATTACATTCATTACTAAAAAAAAAAAAAAAAAAAAAAAAAAAAGTACCTAATTTAGTATTATGTATAATATCCCATTTAAGATTTGTCTTCTCTAAGAGTATTTTGACTTTGCTATCTCGAAGATAATTTGAAAGCAGGCTGTCCACTTTTGAATATCCAACTACTTACATTAGGCAATCAGTTTAAAAATAAGCCACGGATAATAGTGAAATTTACATATTAATAAATTAGCATAACCTGCAGTGTCAAAATACATACATACATAGTACATAAATACCACATACATGTGGCTCACTTTTAGTCGCCTATTTTCTGTGTTAGTTGAAGACAAGCTGCTAGAATTGGCAAATAAAATATAATCCTTCTTTTTCTGTTAATTGTTTTGTTTTCTGCGCTGTCTACCAATTTAGCAATTACTTGTAGAGAGAAAAAAAAAAAAAAACGAAATCGAATAGAAGATTCTTTAAAGTTTACAAAATATAACAAAACCAAATTGTTTGTTTCTTTCTGTCTTCTCTCTCTTTTCTCTCACATACAGTCGCCGGCATAACTATTTTGACAAACAAAAATGTAGGCCAATAAGCTTATAACTTTTTTTAATGCCAATAAAAAAATAAATAATATTTATGCTGAGAAGATATGAATATCTATTGTATTTTTAACCAAAAATCATGAAATCAAAATGTACGGTGGCAAAAGTATTTTGACATATGAAAAAGAATGCAAAAGTTCACAAAATTGTATGTTTCCACTTATTGTTTCTCAAAATTAATAAAAAATATATCCTCCCTTAGCACTAATAACTTTTTGGAGACGTCTAGGAACCGAATCAACCAATTTATGTATATAGTCCAACGAAATATCCTTCCAGAGGTCTCCAATCTCAGAAATAGTGTCCTCTCGTGTCCTTGTGAGATCTACACACCGCTGTCACTTGATATAAGCCCATAGGTTTTCAATTATACTTATATCAGGACTCTAAGGTGGCCAATCCAGGACATTAAGTCCTATTTCACTTAAAAAATTTGAAATAAGTTTTGCCTTATGACATGGCGCGTTGTCTTGCTGGCTAATAATTGCTTCTCCGATTAGTTTATCCCCTGAGGGAAATTCATGATCATTAAGGACATCCAAATATTTGTTTTTGGTCATAGTTCCATCGATAGGAACTGAGTCTCCGATGCCATTATAGGAAACACATCCCCAAAAGATTACTGACCCGCCACCATGGCTTACTCTTTCACTTGTTGGTATCCTTTTTTGGTGTGTTACCTTAGGACGTCTCACAAAAACTTTTTTTAGAGCAGTGGTAGTTAAATGAGCTAAATGAGTTAAATGAGTTAAGGTTTTGTTTTGTTTTCTGCGCTGTCTACCAATTTAGCAATTACTTGTAGAGAGAAAAAAAAAAAACGAAATCGAATAGAAGATTCTTGAAAAGTTTACAAAATATAACAAAACCAAATTGTTTGTTTCTTTCTGTCTTCTCTCTCTTTTCTCTCACATACGTATTTGCAATTATGCAAATCAAATGCGATAAACCAACAACAAATGTCAAACGAATAATTGTTAACACTAATATACACTCATACTCGCATTTGTACTACATATTCATACTCACAACTCTTACATGTCCACCGCTTACACCGCTTACGCTTAACTGTAAATTCAATGCTGCAGACGTCGCACAGTGGGGCCTCTGCCGGCGTCGCGTCCCAAAAATCAGCAAAATGATGAAAAGCGATTTTCAAAAAGTTGATATCATATGATTGGAAATTGTCCAAAGGGACAGTATCTAAAAGATTTTTGAAATTCGCCCAATCTTAAGGGTAGTTATGGCCCTTCAAAGTTGGGTAAACTGGTAAAGTTTCCCAAAACAGCACATTTTTGTGAAAAATGCTCTACTTGTGAATCGAGTTGCAAGACAAATAGAGCACCAATTGTTTACATGTTGATTGCGATTTAAAGATTAATTTATTTCTAATCATATAAAAAAAAGATTATGTTGTTACGATTCGTCATTGAAAAGCTAAGTTAAATTTAGTGAACCTCTTAATTTTACACTATTTTTCATCTTTGATGGACTGCATCTTCTGAGTCCCGCCGAGTCCCAGGCAGCGACATATACACACGTGTTGAGGAAGATGTCCTCTTTCATATTAATAAAACTTTGCCTGCCCCTACCCGCCCCTCCGGGTTTCTATGCCAAAAAACAGGCAAAAAACGCACGAAATGCGCAAAAAAGAGTGTTGTTGCGCATCGCTGCATGCTGTAGGTAGAAGTGCCGACGGCAAAACGGTTTGGAATAGTTTTGGGTTTTTTGTAAATTGGTCCTTGCAATTTGCATAATTTATTTGTTTTGTCTACCTAATGCTGCATTTTGTAAGCAAATATTATTTTGAATGGAAGAAAACAGATACCTGATTAATAAATAATTATTGTGCAGAAACTTTAAGCTTATTAGATATTGCCCCGCCTTCTACAGATAACAACTTTAAGGAAAAAAAATAAATAAAAATAAAAAAAATAAAATAAATTTTAAAAAATTTTTTAAAGTATTTATTTAAAAATACTCTCTAAAATAATACTAATAATTTATTGAAACAAAAAAAAATTTTTTTTCATTAAAAAAAACCAGTCATTTTTGTCGAAGTTCACATTTCTCGGGTTTGGCCTAAAACTGTGAAGCACCCTGTTATCGTATCACCCTGTATGTAGATTCATTTTAAAGCTTGAAGAATGCCTTTTAAATTTCTAAAATATCTTACTTGGTTCGAAAGCCATTTACTCACACATACACACACACCAAACTCTCTCTCTCTCTCTGTCGATCTCAAATAAACTAACCAAATAATAAAAATAATAATAATAATAATAATAATGTTTTAGCTAAACCCAAAGAGTTCGAGTTCAGGCCCAAGGGCTCAGCGTGCGCCCTTGCCCTCGCTCTCCTTAGCAATTGTGCTACAATTATACACGTGAAAATTTGCTCAGCAACCACTAAAACAATAATATTAACAACAACAACAATAATGTCAATCGTTAAAGTTATACATATGTATGTATGTATATGAAAGGGAAAAACATAATTCATTTCCATGGATGTATATATGTACATATGTATATATAATATGGTGGGTCTCTCTAGGAGCAACAACATATGTAATGTGATTCGTCTAAAATAAAAGTTTTGTTATAATAAAATAAATAACCCATGGTTACTAACCTAAAATAAGAGAATCAACAATTAAATGTCCGTACTCCTATTCTTCACACAGTTTAGACTTCAGTTATTATTTAATTATAATTATGTATGCTAATTATTAATATAGAATATATAGATTAAATTTACAATAATTTTATAATATCAACATTTTATTAGTCTTAAGTTAATTTTACTTACATGTACATATGTACTATTCTCTTCTATAATCTCTTGTTATTCAACAGCTGATCTTATTTGATAGGTTATTAGTTCATTGTCTTAATCGATATGTGGCTCCAACGCCTGATCAGTGAAATTACATATACACTTGCGCAAAAGTCACAAACATATGATCAACAATTATAATATGAATATACTCAAAGCTTACTCGTATATATGTGTGTATGTATGGATGTATATACATATATATATGTGTGTGTGTATACATGTATGTAAGTATGTATAGCGATATAAGAGTACTCTCTATCAGAACTTTAAATACTCTTTAAATTTCTCTATTAGTGATGTTAAAGTATAAGAAAACATAAACAAAATATAACCTAGAGAGCAGAGCCTTGGGAATTCCCATTGTTAAGAGAGTGCAGTGTTCACACACATTCAACCTTCTCACCCTAGAACTTAGATTAATGATAAAGCAATTACATTCATAATACAAATACTAATATTGTTAAGGGAAAGCTATACATTGTTCCATTTAATTGTACTACCCATAAATAACACTAAATATATACATATGTAAATTTACCTAAGTACACACATATGTACTAACAATCAACTACCTCCTAATTGGATAACCTGGACCAGGTAGCGTTGCTCTTATGGCGGAACCTCTTGCGCCTCTTTTCGCGACGGCCACTATACCCCCTCTGGGGGGGGGGGGATAGAGGAGGAGTTAACAGCGGATAACAATACGCTGTTCCCCACCTAAGTCCTTCGCACTTCAAGCTGACTACGGTCATGAGTGCCAGATCGCACTCACCCAACTCACTCAACATATACATATGTGCGCAGCTACATTGAGTGGATGCGCTTCCGGGCATTTCTGGAGAATAGTATTTTTCTCAGGAAGAGACAAATATCGCATCGGCTAGAGCCCCGTTTTGAGCAGCGAGTGCTGAGTGAGTTTCGGCGAAAAATAGAAAAGACCGACGACTGCCAGAGAACGAGACTCACGCTCACTCTCATTCTGATCTTAGATGCGAACAGATCAACTGTGCGAATTTTAAAACCCAAAAAATAAACATACAACCGTAATCACACAACCAAATTAAATTGAAGTGTTTTACTTACACAAAAAATATTAAAATTACATACAACCTCGGCCATGTTAGCATCGCCCATACCGGACGATAACTATATATATACGATATACGGACCTAACACAAAAAGAATGAACTCTTTAGCTTTTGTATCTTCGGAAATCAACGCTTTCATACATACGGACGGACGGACGGACGGGCGGACGGACATGGCTATATCAACTTTTCTCGTCACCCTGATCAAGAATATATATACTTTATGGGGTCTGCCACGCCTCCTTCTGCCTGTTACATACTTTTAACAAAACCAATATACCCTGATTTCCCATTTTCAATGGGTTCAGGGTATAAATATGAAACAAAATAAAATAAAATAAAAAATTTGTGAAAAAATGTAATATCAAGAAAAGCGTAATAAAATAAAATAAATTTTGTGGAAAACAAAATATATAAAATAAAATATAAAATATAAAAACTGGTGGCAAGAATTAAAAGATGTAAAGTGTGCGTAAGTAAAATGAAAAAAAAAAATAAAAAAAAAGTAAATAAATGAATGCAACGAAACGAAGCAAGAAACAAGTGAAGAGCCCAGTGTCGAATAAATCGTTTTAAGTTGCAAAAGAAAAGAAAATAAATAAGAAATGAAATAAATGAAAATTATATGTAAAAAACAAGTAAGAACGTTGCAGTTAGGCGCAACTAAAAGCGATATACTTTGTTCCCATAGGTGCATCTTGTTTATTATACTTTGTTCCCGAAGGGGAAAAAGTATATTGGGTTTGTGCAATGTCCGTCTTGCTGTCCGTCCGTCTGTCCGTCCGTCCGTCTGTCCGTCTGTCCGTATGAACGCAATATTTTTCGGCGCTATTAGAGCTAGAGACTTGAAATTTTAAACATATACTCATATATGTTCCCGAATTATAAAGTATAAAAATTTTCCCGATCCGCCCACTAGGGGCGTGGCAAATCGGAAAACTCTTACGCCCATAGTTAAGTTATCATACTAGATGATGAGCTAGAGAGTTGCAATTTGAAATGTATACTCGGGTCGGGGTGACAACCCAAGTTAAAAAAGCTATGGCGGATATATCTACGCCCATTGGGGGCGTGGCAAATCAGGAAATACGTATCTTCTACACCGTTAAAGCTAGAACGCTGAAATTTTGCATGTGAGTTAATGTTATGATTCTAAGAAGATCGATCAAAAAGTAAAATGTCTACGCCCATTGGGGGCGTGGCAAATCGGACCTGAATATATAGTGATTTTTCAAATTGTGCTATATTTTGAACACTATTGACACTAGAGACTTGAAATTTTGCATGTATACTCGAGTTGACAACCCAAGACTAATAAGCTATGGTAGATATATCTACGCCCACAGGGGGCGTGGCAAACCGCAAAAGTTTATATCTCCTACAGTTTTAGAGCTAGAAGCTTGAAAATTGGATGGTTGAGTTACTAATGTTCTCCTCTATCGATGCCCCAAAAATAAATTTTCAGCCTCTTTGGGGGCGTGGCATATCAAAAAATACCCTGTAATTTTCGCATTTTTGGAATGTAAGCAACCAAATTTTGCAGGCATGTTAGCCTCGGCCCTTTCTAAGAACTGGCAAATTATGCGTCTACGCCCCCTGGGGGCGTGGCAAATCGGCAAAGAAGTTTGTTGTGGCCAACTGCATAATTCATGCATACAATAGCTTAGTAGCAATTGCTAAGATGGCAAAAAGCATTTTAACATAAATATAATAATATTAATGAATTTAAAAAATAAAATTCATAAGTTTTTGATTAATAAATAAAAAGTTTCCAGCGGGATTCGAACCTGGGTCTTTGAAAACAACATGTAATCGTTAGCTAAACCTAAATAAATTCACAGCTGATCAGCTGACCAGCTGATCAGCAGCTTGTGACGACACAAAACAATACAATGGCAATTCTTGCAATATGTATACACTTTTGGATGTGTATACACGTACACATACATACATACATATGTATATGCATGCATAGAAAAACTGCCTGCCACACAGCGTCGCAAATCGGAAAGCATAAAGCAGTTTTAGTTTTTACTTAAATGCACAATTCATATGCGTTTGTTTATAAATGATTATCAATTGGCAGCAAGCATTTTATAATAAATATACAAATATTAAAAAAACAAAAAATAAATAATTTTTGAAAAATACCTTTCTGCGGGATTCGAACCACGCACCTAAGTATAGCTTGCATAGCGCTTACCACCAGCGCCACTGCCCTGACTTGGGTTTCCTTAACTAAAACCAAATAAGGCATCGCTAGAGCGCCTTTTGACAAAACTAAAGTAACGATCGAAAAATTCCCAATTCAGTCACATTTCTTAGAATATTCTGGCATCCAAACTTTTGTATGCATACATAGTCAATTGTGTGTATACTCGTATAGTGTGTACATGTGAAAATCTGTATGTATGTATAGGAAAAACGTTTGTTGCTTGCAATTAATTGCCGAAATATTTCGTTAATTAAATGTTTATTAAATAAATAAGATGCACCTATGGGAACAAAATATATCGCTGTTAGTTGCGCCTAACTGCAACGTTCTTACTTGTTTAATAAACATTTAATTAACGAAATATTTCGGCAATTAATTGCAAGCAACAAACGTTTTTCCTTCACATACATACAGATTTTCACATGTACACACTATACGAGTATACACACAATTGACTATGTATGCATACAAAAGTTTGGATGCCAGAATATTCTAAGAAATGTGACTGAATTGGGAATTTTTCGATCGTTACTTTAGTTTTGTCAAAAGGCGCTCTAGCGATGCCTTATTTGGTTTTAGTTAAGGAAACCCAAGTCAGGGCAGTGGCGCTGGTGGTAAGCGCTATGCAAGCTATACTTAGGTGCGTGGTTCGAATCCCGCAGAAAGGTTTTTTTCAAAAATTATTTATTTTTTGTTTTTTTAATATTGGTATATTTATTATAAAATGCTTGCTGCCAATTGATAATCATTTATAAACAAACGCATATGAATTGTGCATTTAAGTAAAAACTAAAACTGCTTTATGCTTTCCGATTTGCGACGCTGTGTGGCAGGCAGTTTTTCTATGCATGCATATACATATGTATGTATGTATGTGTACGTGTATACACATCCAAAAGTGTATACATATTGCAAGAATTGCCATTGTATTGTTTTGTGTCGTCACAAGCTGCTGATCAGCTGGTCAGCTGATCAGCTGTGAATTTATTTAGGTTTAGCTAACGATTACATGTTGTTTTCAAAAGACCCAGGTTCGAATCCCGCTGGAAACTTTTTATTTATTAATCAAAAACTTATGAATTTTATTTTTTAAATTCATTAATATTATTATATTTATGTTAAAATGCTTTTTGCCATCTTAGCAATTGCTACTAAGCTATTGTATGCATGAATTATGCAGTTGGCCACAACAAACTTCTTTGCCGATTTGCCACGCCCCCAGGGGGCGTAGACGCATAATTTTTTGCCAGTTCTTAGAAAGGGCCGAGGCTAACATGCCTGCAAAATTTGGTTGCTTACATTCCAAAAATGCGAAAATTACAGGGTATTTTTTGATATGCCACGCCCCCAAAGAGGCTGAAAAATTATTTTTGGGGCATCGATAGAGGAGAACATTAGTAACTCAACCATCCAATTTTCAAGCTTCTAGCTCTAAAACTGTAGGAGATATAAACTTTTGCGGTTTGCCACGCCCCCTGTGGGCGTAGATATATCTACCATAGCTTATTAGTCTTGGGTTGTCAACTCGAGTATACATGCAAAATTTCAAGTCTCTAGTGTCAATAGTGTTCAAAATATAGCACAATTTGAAAAATCACTATATATTCAGGTCCGATTTGCCACGCCCCCAATGGGCGTAGACATTTTACTTTTTGATCGATCTTCTTAGAATCATAACATTAACTCACATGCAAAATTTCAGCGTTCTAGCTTTAACGGTGTAGAAGATACGTATTTCCCGATTTGCCACGCCCCCAATGGGCGCAGATATATCCGCCATAGCTTTTTTAACTTGGGTTGTCACCCCGACCCGAGTATACATTTCAAATTGCAACTCTCTAGCTCATCATCTAGTATGATAACTTAACTATGGGCGTAAGAGTTTTCCGATTTGCCACGCCCCTAGTGGGCGGATCGGGAAAATTTTTACACTTTATAATTCGGGAACATATATGAGTATATGTTTAAAATTTCAAGTCTCTAGCTCTAATAGCGCCGAAAAATATTGCGTTCATACGGACAGACGGACAGACGGACGGACGGACAGACGGACAGACGGACGGACAGCAAGACGGACATTGCACAAACCCAATATACTTTTTCCCCTTCGGGAACAAAGTATAAAAAACGAAAATAAGAAAGTTTAAATAAACAAAAGTTAAAACAAAGTATATGTACACCACACATCAAAAATTCATTCGCCCAAAATCAAATGTTAAATATTAACTATATCACACATGTTAATATTATATACTAATATTATGTTTTCTTTACCAATAGAGTCTGCCTATTGTGACTGTGACACAGTTAACAACACTGACGGAATAACGCATCTTGTAACAAGGAGTGAGTGAAGCGTATAGAAAAAATAAAAACAAAATAAAAATATCATTCTCAATAAGAGTATCAAAAGACTTCTTTTAACTATCAGAAAAAAATCAGTTTATTACAAAAAATAAATAAAAAATCATAGTTGACTATTTCTCTTGTTCTTTAACTCGCTTGAAGCGTTGACTTTTGTTTTTTGTTAGAATGGAAGAAATTAAGGAGACCCTTACTAAGTTCGAGGCGACCTTAAGCAATGTGCTTGGTCAAGTGGTTACTTTTAAGGACCATCTTAAGCAATTAGGCGAAAAGGTCTAAAGAATAGAGTCCGCGCAAGCAAGCGATAACCCAGTCGTTATCGCCACTACGCCTTTGACGCGGGTTCGTAACGAGTATGAGCTCACACAGGTTTCTATCTTGCCAGATTATGTAAAAGAATTACACCCTTTCGAAGGAAAGGTTGATGATTATTTGTCTTGGATCGGTAAAGCAGAGAGTATACTTAAAGAATATGACATAATTAAAGAAAGGCCTCTTTATCGGTCTATAGTTCTGCACATTAGACAAAAGATTCGTGGCAGCGCAGACAAGGCACTCGTTGCATATGACGTGCAGAATGACGATTGTCCAGAAATTAGGCGGATTCTGGCACTCCATTACGCTGACAAACGCGATACCCGCATTTTGGAACATCAATGAAGTTCAATGACTCAAATAAGCAGACCCTTGGATGTTTATTATATGCAGATCAACAACCACTTTTCTCTGATTTTGAATAACTTAAAAAACGGGAACCACACCCCCGAGGTTATGAGCGCTTTAATTGAATTATCTAGAGACCGAGCCTTGGATGTTTTTATCAGGGGATTAGATGGGGATATTGCAAAATTGTTGATTGTGCGAAGACCAAGGACCTTGCACGAGGCATATTCTAGTTGCCTGGATATGCAAAATGTGAAGGGAATCAGCTATCCAACAGGGTTATGGCTCCTAATAACCTTTAGACCTCTGGCACCCCTAGGTACCCCCCCCCCCCCTCCCCCCTTTTCATACAAATCAATCTTACACTCCTTGGAGCGTTAAATTCTCTCAAAGATATCCTGGTTTTCGGCCTGCTATTAAAATGGAAAGCAACCAGTCGAGACAATCATACCGGTCGGGTTTCACCGCCCAAGGGGAAGGCAACTCAAGTTTCCAACGAGGTCCGAGTACCTCCTCGAACCTCAATCCCTTCCGTAAAGCTCAGAGACTATACAATTTGAATGTGGCTCGATATCCTTCGGAGGGCGTTCCAAATGAGATGTATCCAACTCCAGCGGATGACTCTTATTACGAACAGACTTATCGTAATGGGGATGCAGGCGAGACAAGTTGCACATTCCAACCAGAAGAGCCGGTCACTCCCGAAGAAAGCGACGGAAACGTAGAAGGGGACGCAAATTTTATGAACGACGCCTCTCCAGCGCACACTGGGCGGAATTGCCAAATAAGTGGCATAAAGTCAACAATTTTATGGAACCAAAAATTAAATTTGTATTATTATATTCAAAGTAGAAACCCTATATATGAAGAATCAAACAATGTTTTTGCTAAAAATTCAATACTTTCATTATCAGAGAGAGTTCTCAGTGAGAGTTATCAGACGTGTCTTATTTTTGCTCTGCAAATTTTCTTATTCTGTCATATTAAATTGATTTTATTAAAGTTTCACACAATCGCGGTGTAAATTATTGCAAGTGTTGTCATATTTCTGTGCAAGGTTTGATCCGTGATACTGTGCATTTGGTAAATTGCTTTTTAACTTTGATGTTTGGTGCAGCTGGTGTCTTGTTTACTAGCATTATTTTGCATTTTGCTTTAGTGCTTCTATTTTCTTTTTTCGCTCTCCCTACTTTACTCTCAAAACGTTCGTTAGTGTGAGTGCTTGTAATTTTGATCTTGCTTACTATTGTTGTTTTTTCCCACTCTTAATTTCGTGCTGTGCAAGTTTATTCTCTCGCTGTGTACTTGCTCTCTAACGGCCGTTTTGTTGTTGCACTTGCTCTCTTAGTATATTTACATTCTGTGTTTTTATTTTTGTTTTTTATTTTCCGTTTTTTTTCTGCACATTTGCTTTTCATCCCAGCTGCCAATATGAGTTGTTGCAAAAAATCATGCACATTCAGGCTGGCAAGTGATGCTGCACAAGCGCAATTTGTAAATTGCTGGTTGTGCGAAAATATGATGCATACTAAGTGTGCAGGTCTTACGGGGCGTGATTATGACAAGATCATGTCCACTGCCAAAATTGGTATTGGTGGCATACGCTGGACTTGTCCGATCTGTTTGGAAAAACAAATAAATTTTTCCAATATGTATAGTGCTATGAGGGCTCAATTTTTAAAACTGAGAAAGATCTCTAAGCAGTTATCCAGTGAAATGGCTGCTGCTGACGAGATTTTAAACCAGTATAATTTTGAAATGCAGGTTTTTGCTCAACATATAACCTGTATTAAAGAAATTTATGAACATGTAACTGATAGAGACTTTCTTCTTGTGTTGGGTGATTTCAATATTCCTAACACTTCTTGGTCCTCAACTTGTAATGCAAATTACTTTATTCCGACAATTGATCACTATCTTATTGATGAATTGTTTAATCTTTCTATGTTTCAGATGAACTACATTTCTAACCATCTGAATCGCACGCTTGATCTTGTGTTCATTAATCATGACTCCATCATTAATGTCGTGAGATCAACTCCTTTCTGCTTACCAGAGGTTTTGCATCACCCCACTTTAGAGGTTTTATTATCTTCCTTCCAAATGCCTGCCTTCTAAATTAAGCCGCTGCTATCGTAAATGCAATTTTGTTTTGCTTAATGAATTAATTAATTCAACAGACTGGTCTCTTCTTTATGAGTCGGTTGATATTTATTTGGCAGCATCGATTTTTTATACTACCTTAAATTCTATTCTGAATGTGTGCGTCTCTCTCTATCCCATATTGCCCAGTTCAAATAAACCGCCATGGTTTACTAAGACTCTTTCGAATTTAAGAAACATTAAAACTAAATGTTTTGTTAATGTTAAATATTCCATTGCCAAGTCAAACTTCAGTCTTTTAAATTCTCGGTGTTATGAGAATTACCTTGTACGTTGCAAATGACAGTTTGCTCGAGATCCTAAACAATTTTATTCATTTGTAAACTTGAAGCGTAAGGTTTGAAGTCCTCAAACTTGTTCTGATCAGGATTCCTCTGATCTTTTTGCAGATTTTTTTCAATCTACTTACTCTTCTGTTGATCTATATAGTGATTCGTATCCATATTCACTTCCTGATTATGGTTGTATTTATGCTCCTAATGTTACTGCAGACTCTCTAGCTACAGCCATTAAGACGCTGAAGTCATCTTTCTCCCCTGGTGCTGACAATATCCCAAGTTGTATCATTAAAGAGTGCAGTGTTTCTTTTCAATCACCATTGCTAAACTCTTTAATTTAATTTAATTGGAAACTTCTATGTTCCCTTCAATATGGAAAGAGTCTTTCATCATTCCTCTATATAAAAGAGGTGGAAGATCTGATATTTCCAATTACAGAGGTATTGCGAAATTATCTGCTATTCCGTAGCTATTTGAAAAAATTTCTGCAAATCGATTATTCAACCATCCCAACATGATTTTATTCAGAATCGATCAACATCCTCGAATTTACTCGAATTCACTTCACTTGTCAATGATAGTTTTTCTAAAAAAATGCAAACTGATGTTATTTATACTGATTTCAGTAAAGCATTTGACACAGTTAATCATCAGATACTAATTCTGAAGCTTGAACGTGTCCTGGAAACTTGTGTCCTTGTTGAGAACACCTACATCTAAATTTATCTTTGTTTCGTCTGGTGTTCCTCAAGGTAGCCATTTAGGACCATTACTATTTTCGCTTTTTATAAATGACCTTCCTAGTTGCATCTCTTATTCTACCATATTTATGTATGCGGATGATGTAAAACTTTGCCTTCCATACTCCAGTGCAAATGGACATCTACAACTTCAAGATGACCTTAATGCATTTCAATCTTGGTGTGTGGTGAACCAGTTGCACCTAAATTGCTCAAAATGTATGACTATGACTTTCAGTCGTTCCATTCCTCATATTGTTGACTATAAAATTAGTAACATTTCCTTACAACGCATCTTTACAGTCAAAGATCTTGGTGTTCTCTTTGACTGTAAACTTAATTTCAATCTTCATATTTCTACCATCATAAATGAAGCCAAAAGCGTGCTTGGCTTAATTAAACGTTGGTCTAAGAAATTTAAAGATCCTTTTATTACCAAACAATTATTTATTTCGCTTGTACGTCCTATCTTAGAGTATTGCTCAGTTGTTTGGTCTCCGCAACATAAACTGTATCAAGATCGTATCGAATCAGTATAAAAACAGTTTCTTCTTTTTGCCCTAAGGGATCTTAACTGGGACAGTAATTTACGATTACCATCTTACCATAGTAGGATTCAGCTCATTGATCTTCCATCGTTAGTGAATCGCAGAAAAATTTTAGGAATGGATTTTTTTGCACAATGTGATTAACGGTAATATTGATTCGTCCTTTTTGTTGATGCGTCTTAATTTCTCGGTTCCGTCCCGAACAACTAGACATTATCGTCCGCTTCATTTACGTGCGTTTCATGTTCTGTGTGTTAATTTTAATAAATATTATCACGTATTTTCCTTAGAGTTCTCTCTTCCTTAAATTAAATCGTTGCTTTTAGCACACCTTAGGGAAATCACTCGCAATCCACAGGCATAAGCTACATTATGTTGCTATTGTTGCTTGCAGTGATTTCTCAATCCTATTAAATATTCTATATTATAGCTCTTCTTTTAATCTATCTTTCAATATTGTTAATATCTTCCTTGTTTCTTTACATATTTTTATTTTATTTATTATACCCTGAGCACATTGAAAATGGGAAATCAAGGTATAATGGTTTTGTTAAATGTATGTAACAGGCAGAAGGAGGCGTGGCAGACCCCATAAAGTATATATATTCTTGATCAGGGTAACGAGAAAAGTTGGTATAGCCATGTCCGTCTGTCCGTCTGTCTGTCCGTATGTTTGAACGTGTCGATTTCCGAAGATACAAAAGGTAGAGAGTTCATTCTTTTTGTGTTACGTCCGTATATTGCGCGGGCAGTACGAGTTTGTTTCAGAAATTCGATAACTCGTATATTTACAAATTTATCGATATACGAATGTATCGGGAACCAGTTATAAAATTCTAGCTAATTCATCTTTAGAGTTAGAGTGTCCAAGTCTTCTGCATATATATAGATACTAATTTAATACAATTTCGGGTTTTGTCAGATTTTGGATTCCGGTCCCCACTTCGCCCCATCACCCCCAAATGTGAAAAAAATGCATTTCAAATACTAGAGACATGCAGTTTGGTTTAGCATATAGATATGAATATCATAATCATAATCTGAAGATATCAATACGATTGTCCATCTAGAAACAGAATTATCAATCATCAACGTTTTCTCATCAAAACCCATGTGGCGCAGCAACAAAGGCAGCGAGGCAGCAAGCCGCCTGCATTGCTCACACACATATGTACATGCTTACAAGCGTGTGTGTGCTCGTGTTTTTGCATTTATATTTTCTTACGCGTGGAGAATCGAAAATAAGCAATCTTGGAATCTTATTCATTCGAAGAAGGGGTCAGGGGATTTCGTAGTCGAGCAGTCTCGACTACAGCTTTCTTACTTGTTTTTATTTTTAATTTTAATTTTAATTTATTTTTTTATTTTGAATTTTAAGAATTATTTAATTGTAATTATATTAATTAGAGTTAATCTCTTATAATCTTTATTTAATATTTTAATTTAACACTTTCTTTGCATAAGTTCAATAGTTATCACTGACATATTTGCCTGTGAATTGGGGCATAGCTGGCCGGACTGGCAAATAAAACACCCCCATCGGGTTGGTGATTCTATTGTAATAATTGTATTTTTTGTAGGCTATTTTGACTCTCGTTATGTCAATATTTTTTAAATAAAAATAAAAAAACAAGTAAGAACGTTGCAGTTAGGCGGAACTAACTGCGATATACTTTTTTCCCATAGGTGCATCTTATTTATTTAATAAACATTTAATTAACGAAATATTTCGGCAATTAGCAAACGTACATGGCAAGCAACAAACGTTTTTCCTACACATACTACAGATTTACACATGTACACACTATACGAGTATATGAATTGTGCATTTAAGCAAAATCTAAAACAACTTTTCCGATTTGCCACGCTGTGTTGCAATCAGTTTTTCTATGCATGCATTTATGTATGTATGTGTACACAGATGTTTGTAAGTGTATACACATCCAAAAGTGTATACATATTGTAAGAAGTGCGATTGTATTGTTTTGTTTTGTCACAAGCTGATCAGCTGTGAATTTATTTAGGTTTAGCTAACGATTACATGTTGTTTTCAAAAGACCTAGGTTCGAATCCCGTTGGAAACTTTTTATTTATTAATCGAAAACTTATAAATTTTATTTTTTAAATTCATTAATATTATTATATTTATGATAAAATTCTTCCTGCCATCATAGCAATTGCTACTAAGCTATTATATGCATGAATTATGCAGTTGGCGACAAAAAACTTCTTTGCCGATTTGCCACGCCCCCAGTGGGCGTAGACGCATAATTTTTGGCGACGATGACGAGCGGCAGGCAGGCCCCGCTCCAGAGCCGAACAGGGCCTGCGGCGGCCCTATAAAAGGGCACCGGCGGTGTCATAGAGGCGATCAAAAAAGTACGCAAGAATCAAGAGTGAAGAATCAAGAGTGAGATCGAGAGTGAAGATCAAGAGTGAGATTCAAGTGAAGTGCAAATCAACGCGAGTGAAGACATCGAAGGACTACGATATCGACGCAGGACACCGATATCCAGGACTCGAAGCAGACAGGACATCGTGGGAGCATCCAAAGTATCCTGGGATGATACTGCAGACACCTAGAAGGACCCAGAAGTCTCGTCACAAAACTTGTGTAGGTTCACGCAGCCGTGCGAATAGGTAGAAATTGTGCGCATAAGAACCTAGGTGTGCCAAGAGCGAGTCCAGTAGTAGGAGTAGCCTGTACAGCCGAGCGAACCCGCCGGAGTAGACAGTGCAAATCCTGGCGTGAGCTGGAGCGCTTGGGCGAATCCTGGTGCTACTGAGCCATAATTGTCTGCCCAGCCGGAGTGCGTGAACAAACATAACGCACGACGACTATACAAGTGTGAATATATCGCTAAATAATAATAAGTATTATAACGAGAATATACCAAGTACCAATCAAATTCACAAAGTGTTATTATTCAATATCGCAAGGGCTTCAACACATAAATTTGTTGAAACGAACGCACAGTCGGCTGAAACTGGCCCGGCTTAGACTCGGGTATAACCGAAGGTTCGTTACAACTGGCGCCCAACGTGGGGCCCTGCGATAAGAGAATAAGCAATACTTGTGAACAATGGTGCGAGCTTGGGTATATAATCTCAAAAAGGACGATGTGCTCCGATACGGCGACGAATTCGGAGTCACGCTGTCGGGCACGTTGGACGTGATGCGGAGACAGTTCGGTGAGTGGGTGGAGACGAATGAGGGAAGGATACCATATTCGCTCAGGCTCGCCGAGCTGGCGCGTCTGCATGGACGCCGCCCTTCGAACAGCGAGGACGTGCCTACGGTCATCGTGGGAAACGAGCAATACGAAGAAGATCCAAATGCGGCACGGCTATCTCTGCCATCCACCAGTGCTGCTGCGCGGCTGCAGCAGACAGAGCAAGGAGCATGGAGAGCCACGTCTACACCGCAGCCAGAAATAAGGACGCGAGGGCCAAGCAGCTCAGAGCAGGAGTACCCAAAGGTGGCCAAACAGGTGAGGGAGTGGAACTTCCGCTTCGATGGCACCTCAAAGGAGTTCCTGGAGCAGGTGGAGTGGTCGGCAGACACCTATGGCCTGGATCTGGATCTGATCCCAAGAGCGATGCCAGAGCTGCTGAAAGGCATGGCTCTAAAGTGGTACGTGGCCAACAATAGACACTGGAAGACGTGGGGAACCTTCGTGAGAAGCTTCCAGGAGTTCTTCCTGCCGAGGGACTACCTGGAGGATCTCAAGGACGAGGTCAAGCGTCGGAAGCAGATGGTGGACGAGCCATTCAAGATCTACATGGTGGAGATGCAGACTCTCATGCGGCCGCTGCGTTATGGCCCAGATCATGAGATGAAGTTGATATACAACAACAGCATCCCTGATCTGCGTGCCTACGCGCGGCCGTATCAGTTCCAGAGCCAAGGACTGGTGCCCCAGGACAAAGGACACACATTCCCAATCCTGCCAGGGCATGCCGGATGTGCGGCCAGGAAGGGCACCGGGCACTGGAGTGCCGTAACAAGGCACTGGAGTTCTGCTGGCAGTGTGGACGTATAGGCGTGCGCACGATTACCTGTTGCCAGTCGAGAAATGACCAGCGACACCCGCCATTCAGGGGCAAGCGGGAGCAGCGTCAAGGAGCACCCCAGGCGTTAGTAGGCAGCCTACATGACGAAGGCCACCAACTGACGGCGATCGTGGTCATTGGAGCCAGGCAGCAGAAAGCCACGATCGACACAGGAGCCTCCAGCAGCTTTATTAGCGAAAAGCTCGCTGAAAGGCTCCAAGGAGTGGGCGTGGTGCGTGCCACAAGGCGACGCATACGTCTGGCGAACGGCAGTTGCAGTGAAGTGGACTCGCAACTAGAGACGAAGGTCAGCCTGGGGAGTCAGCAAGTGCACATTGCATTGCTAATTTTGCCAGGAGTGATCGACGATCTGGTGCTGGGCTGGGATTTCTTGGCCGGCATTGGCACCACATTGGAATGTGGCGGCTTGGCGCTGAGGCTTGAGCCAAGAAATCCACAGTGGGATGGACAGCGGGGGACAAAGCTGGCAGTGGCTGTGGCCAGTGAGGAAGTGGGTCGCGAGACGCCGTTAAAGGCGACCCAAAAGGATGCAGGCCGCTTGGCCAAGAGCAAGGAGACGCCAGCTGGGACAGGATGTCGCTGGCTTCGAAATCTGCGCCAGGGCTTGCACCGAGCTCCGCACAAGTTTCCAGACTACAAAGAAGAGTCTGGAAACTTATATCGACACGTCCCGCACCAAGCCGGCCAAGATGATGTAGCTGCGTGGAGGCTGTGTGTGCCGACAGAGCGGCGCAAGCACGTGCTAGAGATGGGCCACGACGCAGCCACCGCTGGCCACCTTGGGAGCAGAAAAACAATTGCTCGGGTGGCAGCGAGGTACTACTGGCCAGGGATGTACCGGGAAGTGCGCAGCTACGTGCAACGGTGCGAGCTGTGCCAGCGCTGCAAGTCCAGTCGGCGACAGGCAGCCGTCCACAGGCCCGAGAAGCTCTTGGGAAAGTTGGAAAGACCAAGTCAAGAGCAGGCGCGGCATTTCAATCCGAGGCGGCGGCAATGGAAGCTGGCTATTGGGGACAAGGTGTGGGCGAAAGAGCGCCACTTGTCCAATGCCGCGGACGGATTCGCAGCGAAGCTGGCACCGCGATACGGTAGTCAAATTTGTGTCGCCGGTCATCTGCAGCATGAACTCAGACGCCGAAAAACGGACCCGGACCGCGCATGTGGCTGACCTGAAGCCGTGGAGAGGCGAGACGGGTGAGTCACATAGCGTGGCAGAGCAAGCTGCATAAGTAAAAATTTCAAAAAAAAAAAAAAAAAAAAAAAAAAAAAGGGAGTGAATACACATCGCGGTGTGTATTGCTCCTAAAAACGCCTAAAACCACCTAAAACAAAAAAAAAAATTTGAAATTGAAAACTGTTAACTAAGTGACGCGCAACAACAAATTGTTAAATAACGCGCGCACTGCAGTGGAAGCGAACAGTTAAAACTGTTAGCTAAGTGCGCGCAACAACAAAATTTGAAATTGCGCGCGCACTGTTACGTACGTAACAACAACACACACAACAACCAAGCGTACGAACAACAACACGCTCAGCTGACAAGAGTTGGACGCGCATAAACATGAACAACAACAATTTATGCTTCGAGCTAGCGCACAACAATAACACACACAGCTGATTAAGGACAAGCGTGTGCAAGAACACGAGAAAAGGTCAATGGCGAGCGAGCCCAACGATCAGCCGTTAGCTCGCGAGAGGCGAGCGAACGCTCAGCAAACGCCGTTAGCTCGAGAGAGAGACAAGCGAAAGCAAAAAGAGAGCGCCAGCATGCAAAACAACCAACAACAAAATGCATACGACATGCAAAACAGCCAACAACAAAATATAGCAGCATACAAAACGGCCAACAACAACATCTACACTGCATATAACACAGGCAACAACAGTGCAAGGCAGGAGAGAGCTTGCAAGGGCATATGTTGCGTCTGTCTTAGAAGGGCAGATAAGGATGCGGGGCAAGGGGATGCATTGCAGCGGCGTGGGCTATATAAGAGCATGCAGGCAGAAGGCTTGCTGGGCTTTTAGAAGTGGAAACGGTGGACGTGTGCCACGCGGCTGGGCTCACACCGGTTGTTCGTTCTGAGGCGTCGGAAGAGCTATCGGCCGATCCTCGCGCATTGGCCAGTGACTCCGCTGGAGCTATGCGCGTATGAGGAGTGCTCCGATACGCACAACCGACGCCAAATCTTCGAGCACCGGCCCCAGTCGCGAACGACGTCCACTTCGAAATTTCTAAAGGCAAATCAGCACAAACAAAACACGCACAAGCTGGAGAGTGGCTGCTGTTGGACGACGGGGAGTGTGGGCGCCTGCCACGCGGCCGGTCGCGGCAACTGGCGTGACGGGTGGAGAAAGGGGCTCTGGCGAATCCTCGTGCATTGGCCGGCGATTCCGCTGGAGCTATGCGCGAACGAGGAGAGTGTTGCCATTGCCATTTCTCACCGTTGCGCCGCCGTCGACCGGTTTGCGAACGACGCCGATAATACCTGAAGTCCAACAGCACCACGAGAAAACGAAGGCGTGGCTCCATCCGAGAGTCCTGGAGGACACCAAGAGCCCATCAACAGGTGGAAACAACGCTTCCAGTGCCAAGGGACGAGGTGTGCCAATTGGGAGAATTGGCCATCTGACCTGCGCACCTGCGCCGCAGCCACCGGGGCCTGCAATCACGAAGAGGAGTGTTTGCAGCGTCGCCCGGCGTGGGCAGAGGCGGCGGCAGGCCCATCGGGTCCAGGGGCATCATGGAGGCACCAACTCGGGCTAGAGGAGTGGAATTCACGATGAAAATACAGTGGAGAAAATTTAAAAACATCAAGTTTACTTACCAGCAACGCACGGAGTTGCCAGCAGCAAGCGGAAACCAGCTGATGAGCAGCGTGGCGCTGTTAACAGCGCGTTAACTGCGATGATCGACGCGCTGTAGAGCAGCGTGTCATCGATCAACGCAAGGTGGAGCAGCAACGAGAAAAGAGGCGCGGAATTTAAAAACACGAAGGTCGTATTTTCCGAAGGAAGAGGGGAGTGTGAGGAGCAATATAGGTATGCACGTATGCAGTGTATATAAACACATGTATTTGCTGTGTGTTTATATACACATACGTGCATGCATATATTGCTCCACACAGCGACGCGAACACTATAGGAGCAACCCTCGCGACTGGAAGGGTCAGAGAGCGGACTATAGTCTGTCTCTCTCGCTCCTATAGTGTCAGCAATTGGCTCGCGTCGCTCGACCGCAGGTCATAGGGCACCGTTAGCCGAGGTACCGCTCCAAGTGACGGGCGTTGTCTTTTTGCATAGCAACAGCGGTACTTCGGCCAACGCGAAGCTGCCGCGACATTTGGCGGCCTGCTGGCGTCACCCAGATCACGTCATTGTGCCGTTAGATGGGCACGAGTGGCAGGCAGGCCCCGCTCCAGAGCCGAACAGGGCCTGAGGCGGCCCTATAAAAGGGCACCGGCGGTGTCATAGAGGCGATCAAAAAGTACGCAAGAATCAAGAGTGAAGAATCAAGAGTGAGATCGAGAGTGAAGATCAAGAGTGAGATTCAAGTGAAGTGCAAATCAACGCGAGTGAAGACATCGAAGGACTACGATATCGACGCAGGACACCGATATCCAGGACTCGAAGCAGACAGGACATCGTGGGAGCATCCAAAGTATCCTGGGAGGATACTGCAGACACCTAGAAGGACCCAGAAGTCTCGTCACAAAACTTGTGTAGGTTCACGCAGCCGTGCGAATAGGTAGAAATTGTGCGCATAAGAACCTAGCTGTGCCAAGAGCGAGTCCAGTAGTAGGAGTAGCCTGTACAGCCGAGCGAACCCGCCGGAGTAGACAGTGCAAATCCTGGCGTGAGCTGGAGCGCTTGGGCGAATCCTGGTGCTACTGAGCCATAATTGTCTGCCCAGCCGGAGTGCGTGAACAAACATAACGCACGACGACTATACAAGTGTGAATATATCGCTAAATAATAATAAGTATTATAACGAGAATATACCAAGTACCAATCAAATTCACAAAGTGTTATTATTCAATATCGCAAGGGCTTCAACACATAAATTTGTTGAAACGAACGCACAGTCGGCTGAAACTGGCCCGGCTTAGACTCGGGTATAACCGAAGGTTCGTTACAATACATAAGATATGGAATAAAGGACGGGGCTGATTTGAAATTTCTGATAGACACTGGTGCAAACAAAAACTTTATTAGCCCTAAAATAGCGGATGGTAGCACCCCCATCAAAAATCCCTTTCAAGTCCAATCTTCCGTGGGAAATATCAGAATTACCCATTGCCTTACTGGGCGTTTCTTCCAACCGGTGGGTAACAACACACTGACCAAATTCTTCGTACTCCCAGGTTTAGAATCATTCGATGGTATCATAGTCGACGATACCTTAAAAACTTGACGAATACTCTAAAATTTTTGAACCACTCTCGCCTGGAGAGGCTGTAGAGACGAGCGTAAAAGCGGAGATTCGCACGAGCACGTCGGAACCGATTTTCTCAAAAAGCTACCCTTTCCCTGCTAGCATGAGAGAAGAAGTATAGAAACAAGTCAAAGAACTGTTACGTGATGGTATAATTAGGCCATCTAACAGCCCGTACAACTCTCCAGTTTGGATTGGGCCAAAAAAGCCAAAACCCAACGGGAAAAACAATATCGAATGGTGGTACATTTCGCCTTAACGCGGTCACCATTTCTGATACGTACCCAATACTTGATATAACGTCAACGTTGTCTAGCCTGGGCAAAGCCAAACTTTTCACAATACTCGACTTACGACATCAAAAAAACGGCTGTTTCAACTTTGAACGGAAAGTATGAATACCTTCGTCTCCCTTTTGGTTTGAAGAATGCCCCGTCTGTTTTCCAAAGGATGATTGACGATGTGTTAAAAGAATACATCGGCAAGATCTGTTACATCTACATAGACGACATTATAGTCTTTAACAAAGATTATGGAAGCCATTGGGAAAGTCTTAGAGCAGTATTCGGAAAACTGAGAGAGGCTAGATTGCAGGTGAATCTGCAAAAATCACATTTCCTACATTCACAAGTGGAATTCCTGGGTTACGTAGTCACGTCTGACGGAATTCGGGCAGACGATAAGAAGGTGGAAGCGATTAGGTCTATGAAACCTCTTATTATAGGAAGTTTATTCAGGACTACGCGAAGGTTGCAAAACCTTTGACTAACCTCACTCAAGGGGAGAACTCAAGAGTCAAAGCTTCTCAATCGAAGAAAATATCGGTTGAACTTGACGAACAGGGTTTACAAGCATTCGACGATTTGAAAACGATGCTCTCGTCATCGGAAGTGTTAGCATTTCCTGATTTCGATAAACCCTTCTACCTAACCACAGATGCTTCCAATTACGCCATTGGTGCCGTGCTTTCACAGAAAGACGGTAACAAATATCGACCTATAGCGTATATCCCCCGTTCGTTAAATCAAACGGAATAAAATTACCAATGAGAAGGAAATGCTCGCAATTGTGCGGGCACTAGATAACCTTCGCTCTTATCTCTATGGCGCGAGATCTATCAAGATCTACACGGATCACCAACCTTTGACGTTTGCATTGCACTGTGGTTCCGCCAAAGGCCAAAAATCAAAAAAATGATCACAACGAAAAAAAAAAATTTGTATGCAAATTGTCTCTAAAATGAAGTTCTGGAAAATAGGAAAGTAACAATAAAAACTCTGTCTGGAAAAGTTTTTCATAAGTCAGACATACGAAACTGAAAGAGGGTCTTTAATACTTTTATATATATATATATATATTTTATATATATATATATTTTTTTTTTTATTTATTTATTTTTTATACCCTGAACCCATTGAAAATGGGAATTCAGGGTATAATGGTTTTGTGAAAATGTATGTAACAGGCAGAAGGAGACGTCGCAGACCCCATAAAGTATTTTTTGGGTATAACTTCTACACCGTTTTAGCTAGAGACTTCAACTTTATATATTTAGATAGATATATGGATACGCAGATTTTGTAGTTTTCAGAGTTTGGATACCACGCCCCCTTCGCCCCCAATTTGGAAAAAACGCATTTCAAATACTAGAGATTTGCAATTTGGCACATAGGTAGGTTTAGATACTGTTGATCTACTCTGAAAATTTCATGAAGCGTCCAAAGTTCAGCCCAACCCACCCCCAAGACAAAGCAGCAACTGCGCAGTTAGCAGAGCGCGCGCCTCTAAGTGCGTAAAGAAGAAGAGTATCACTTTTTTGCAGGGTTCAGGGGATTTCGTAGTCGAGCAGTCTCGACTAGAGCCTTCTTACTTGTTTTTTTTGAATAACTAATCATATTTACGTTTCACAAACTCCCTGTAGCTTAAGTAAACAAAAACTAACAAGTAAGAAGGCTGTAGTCCAGACGGCTCGAGTACAAGATACCCTGAACCCTGCAAAGAAAGTGATACTCTTATTCTTTACTCACTTATGAGCGCGCGCTCTGCTAACCTCACAGTTGCTGCCGTGGCTTGGGGGTGGGTTGGGCTGAACTTTGGACGCTTATAACTCCATTTCTAGATGGACGATCTTAATGAAATTTTCAGAGTAAATTAAGAGTATCTAAATGTATCTATTTGCAAGTCTCTAGTATTTGAAATGCGTTTTTTTCAAATTGGGGGTGAAGGGGGCGTGGGATCCGAAATCTGAAAGCTACAAAATCTGCGTATCCATAATATCTATCTATGTTATATCCAAAAAACCTAAAAAATGTAAACGAATTTTCGATTTTATCGATAATTTGGAAATGGGATGAGTTATCGAAAAAACAAAATAAACTCGTACTGAGTAGCTAACATACGAGTGTTCATGTAAAATTTCAGCTCTCTAGCTTTTGTAGTTTCCGAAATCTCGACGTTCATACGGACGGACGGACGGACAGACGGACGGACGGACGGACGGACAGACAGACAGGGCTAGATCAACTTTTCTCGTCACCCTGATCAAAAATATATATACTTTATGGGGTCTGCCATGCCTCCTTCTGCCTGTTACATACATTTAACAAAACCATTATACCCTGATTTCCCATTTTCAATGGGTTCAGGGTATAAAAATAAAATAAAAAATATGTAAAACAAAAAATAGATAAAAAAAATTAATAAACGAACATAACAAAAAAAAAAAAAAATAAATAAATAAAAAAAAAAAAATAAAAATAAAAATAAAAGAAAAATTAAAAAAAAAATAATAATAAGAAACAAACACTTCTATAGTGTAAAGTAAAATAAAGATCAATTAAGTAAAGTTCTCTTCCCAAGGGTGGTTGTCCTCAACTACGTGAGAGCTCTTCACATCTTTAGATATGACGCCCCTGTCGTCCCGTTGCAACAAGGAGTCGTGTGGCGCATAAACGGAGTATTCAAACTCGCTCACGTCATCGACCTGGAGCCGTTCCAGAAGAACATCGAAGGGACCGCGGAAGAAGCCTCTACGATTAGCGATGAGAGAATCAAGGCCTTAGTGAACCACCACCTCACGAAAGCTGCAGAAGAGATCACAAGGATGACCTCAACGCGGAAACCACGGTCCATAGACTGGATAGGATCCGCCTGGAAATGGGTTGCGGTTTCGCCCGACGCCTCGGATTGGAATGCCATTCTAAAATCACAGGATGCCGTCAAGGCCCACGAATCTCTACAGAAACATAACGAGGTCGCCGAAAGGGTAAACGCCATCGACAGAGAAACACACACGGCAACAATAGTCCTGCACAAAGCAATATTATTGGCAACCCAGATTGACGAGATAACAAGAGCATGCCAATTAGCAAAAACCTCTGTCGTCAACACCAACCTGATTGACCGGGCGGAAGTGGAACTTCTACTGGAAGAAATGGAAAGCCTCCCATATGAGAACGTTGTGGAAGCGGTCGAGTTCTTAAGACCATCCATTCTTACGAATGGAACAACTATGCTGTATGTGCTGACGATGCCTAAGGTGACGCAGGAAAGGTATCACCTGATGTTGCTCTACCCAGTAATAAACAAGGGTATGCAAGTCGTCCTGGAGTCCAAAAAGCTTGCTGTAAGCCCACAGGAGACTTACGCAGTGCTGGGACAGTGCCTGTCAATCGGAAACACCACGGTTTGCCAGGAACAGGACCTGAAGCTGCTACCGGAGGACGGTTGCATTCCCAGGCTACTGAAGGGAGGCCACGCCTGAAGCTACTTAAAGAACGATCGGGGGATCGTAGAACTGGTGGACGATGATACAATTTTCTTATCCAATTTCAACGGCACCATTACTGGAACTTTGGGTGAGCATCTGGAGGGATCGTTCATCGTACAATACTCCAATTAAACTGTCACGATTGGGAACAGAAACTTCAGCAGCTACTCGTCAACTCACATAATGATGATGCAGGCGGTACTGACAAAAGTAACCGCTACGGGCTACAAACTGTCACTGGAGTATGTTCATGATTTTGGCCTGGAGAATCTGAGGGAGCTGTCCGGGATGTCCCAGAAGTTCTACTTTTCTACGACACTCGAGGTGTTGGTCGGCGCAATCCTAATGGCGCTCTTATACGTCGTATGGAGGAGGATAACGTCAACAAAATGTATACCAGAAAACCGCTGTGCGTTTCCTGAGCCCCACACAGAGCCGGCGACACATACGCCGCCGAAGACCCAGTACCGTATACGGTGCTGCGCTGCGTCAACACTTTTCGGCCAAGAACTGTGCGGAGTCAGATTTCCGGCACTTGCACATCCCAACAACAACAACAACGGGCGGAGTCAAGTTGCTGACTCCGACGCCAAGTGCAGCGCCGACACTGACGCTAGCGGCGAAGAGGTCTGATGGAATTTCAAGCCGACCGACTTGGGCAGACTTGGCGTGGCGATCGAAGCTAGAACTACTACGAGCTGAATAACTCTGTCATTGCGAAATAAATAAATCAAATAAACTTAATCTGAATCGAATCGATATTTTCTTTGGAATTACTTAGAAGAACTTAAACTCATCATGCAGCTCTACGAGCCTCTGCGAGGGCATCCACTTCATCAATACAATTCAATGTTAACAACAAGGTAATATCGCCGTCTGTACAGTGCCATGTACATATAGGCTTAACTTATATATATGCAGCAGACTTGGATGATGATCTAAAGATGAACGAGATATAATTTTAAACTGATTCCCGGTAAAGTATTTTATCGATAACTTTGGAAATATTAAAGTTATCGAATTTCTGAAACAAATTCGTACAACGCATGCAAACGGACCTAATACAAAAGGAATGAACTCTCTTGCTTTTGTATCTTCGGAAATCGACGCATTCAAACATAGACAGACAGACGGATAGACAGACATGGCTATATCAACTTTTCTCGTCACCCTGATCAACAATATATATACTTTATGGGGTCTGCCACGCCTCCTTCTGCCTGTTACATACTTTTAACAAAACCATTATACCCTGATTTCCCATTTTCAATGGGCTCAGGGTATAAAAACAATTAATTCAGCATGTGTTGCTGCTGCGTCGGTGTGTATGCGAGGGTTGATTTCGCGGAGCAGGTCAATTACGATTTATAATTCGATGTGTGCGTTTGTCAACAATATTTGATAACAATGTGCAGATAAAACTGCTATACTGGTCAAGTCAAAACCATAATAGTTTGATTTCTCATTTTCAATCAGGTTATAATTTAAAAAAAAAAAATTGTTTTTTTCTTCACAGACCAAACACAAAGAAAAAACATGTATAGACTTTTGTAAATGATTCGTTTGGATAATAGTCACAAAAAAAGTCACTGTGTGAAAGAGTTTTCAGTATTACTCACAAAATAGCTAAACTAAAATGAATTCCTCCACGCCAAACTGCCGGACCACTGTTAAAGGACTCTGTAGGTTACGCAAAGAGCAGTTCCGTTACTTTTGATGTTAACTAACAGACCCCCTGTGACGTCACAGGGTCCTAAGTGTGCTCTGTTATACAATTGGTTACTTGGCGGGCACTGGGGCAAAGATCCTCCAAGTGCTCATAAGTAACCAAAATAAGTTGTTTTGCAACGAATTCGAATAGTAAGAACCATAATCATGATCAATCCTCACTTTTATTTACTTAAAATACGAAAACTTATTAGATAATGGAAGAAACTGTGAGGCCTTCTGGCAGCAGCTCTCTGAATGGGTACTACGTCCGAAAAAATGATCAAATGGCATGATTTTTAAAATTTTCGCCATTAGTATTGTTTATAAATATCAATATAATTCAATATTCAAATTGAGTACATGTAGAAATCATATCAGGTAAGCTGCTGCTCTCACCTGCTTCCATGTCAAGAAAAAAAGCCCAAAGACCGAATAAAAAAGTATCTATTAATTAAGAAACCCAAAAAGGACTGAGAGTATAAGTAGTCAAACGTACAGAAATAGATAATCTGGCTGAACAAGCCATCAGAAATCTTGGTAGAAGCTAACAATGCTGCACCCAATCCTTGGCCAACAAATTTCTAATATGATGAATGAATATGATAGATATGATGATGTGGATTGATGGGAAACGATTAGTATATGTTAATACTAGTTACTTTTGTAATAAAAAGTCATTTAAAATAAAGTTTAAGTTATATAAGACGAAGATATTGCCGGTTAATCGAATTACCTTCAGCAATAACTAGCCTAGAAAACGGCTTAGAATACAACATTTTCAAAAACCCTTATATTATCAGATTCGTAAATCTATATAGAACTGAAAATTCGCAACTTGAATCGCCTTAGTTAAGTCTACTAGTTTAAAGATAGTTAACAGTGCCAAAATTGCCCAATTTTCATACAAACTTAAGCGTATTAACTGTTAACTTAACAGACCGCTTTGCATAACCTAGTGTTACTCAATCGTGCTGCCGGACTAGGAGGGAAAAAAATAGGGTTGTTGAATATTTTTAAAATATCGTATCGATGATATTTAAAGTTTTGAAAAAATATCAAAATGATATTTGATATTCAACTTGAAAAATATCGATATATCGATATTTTCGATATTTAAAAAAAAAACGCGTTCTGATATGTGAGAATCCGTCATACGACTTCGTGAACCGCAAACAACTCATTTTATTGGCAAAGCAAGTCGCTCCAAAGGCACCTAGCTACCAGGGGCTGATCGTAATTGATCTTTGATGGCCTTATGAGAATTCCAAAAATTATCGGATTGCTTTCCCAAGAAGTTTGTGGCAAGCTGCGTTACATCTCAAGTTCCCTCTTCCGCAATGTGTACTTTCAATATTGACCTATTGTGGTCGTTTTCGAAGCTATCACCTTGGTCTTCTAAATTCATCATAATGTTGTTTTTTATATGCATTGCCATATTTGATGTGTTACAACTTGTTTTTATTATTTTAGGGCATAAATTACATTTTGCTGTTCCATTTTTGATATCTGAATAATTCGTTTTAACCATTTTGATTCAGAATGTCTCACAATTTGTGTGACCAACGATATATCCAATATATCGCAAAAATATCCGATATTTGGGCAAAAAAAATATCACGATATAAATATATTTTTTTTGTATAAAAATATCGATATATTGATATTTTGATATATTATCAACAACCCTAGAAAAAAACAAAAATAACTCTCCTACTCAGTGAAAGTGTGTGTTTGTGCGCTTTTGGCTCTATCTTTCAGAAATGAATGGGACAAGTGAGTCGGATAACTGTTGTTCGGGGTCTCTGATATATATATACATATGTATATACATTTATACTGTAGTATGTTTAATAACATATTAATAATACCCGAGGCAATGTAGAGTATACTACATATAAATGCGCCATATGCTCAGTGCATGATAGTGTGTACTACATGCGCACATAGTGACTCTTTGTCACTATGCATAAATATACATATCGAGCATAATAATCAAATACGAACAGCCCCTTATATGTGACTGACCGGCAGCGCGAGATATGCCGCGTCTGCATTTTGCCGCATGCCTAAAGTACATCCCGTATGTATATGCCCTATGCATATACATACATATATACATATATAAGCATACTACCACTAACCATACAACACATAGACTAGACAACTAGAACAAACTTTTTCCACGGACCAGAATATGAGCCAAGCGACCGCTCAACTTCGTATTTGTTCGGTTTGGGCAATTCAGGGTTGGGCAGTCAAAATATGAAACGACGAATTCATTGCGGTGCAAGCGCTCAACCGGCATAGTCGCGGTTTCGTATGAGTACATTCTGTGTGCTATTTTTCTTTACTCTCCCTCTCTCTTTTTTCTCTCTCTCTCTCACTCTATGCGAGCACAAGCCAGCAGCCCACAAAAATTGAAATTTGTTCGCGAGTGGCGATTCGCGACGATCTCATCTGCCTTTCTTAGTAAGAGTATTCCGAACTCTTAAACGGCTTTGCCATGCCCATGCAAAATTTTTGTGTTTTCGTAAAGATTTTTGGGAAGGGTATGAAAGCGTGATGTACATAAGCATTACTTTTTCGCGATGAGCATGCACACACACATTTACTGTGTCTTGCTACATGTATGAGCAATTATGTGACTGTGTGCGAAACTTTTGCTGTCTGTAGCAATTGCAGGGACCAACATTTGCAGTTTGTTATTGTGGACCTCGGCCTTAGAATTGCGGGAACGGTCTTAAATTTGTTCGGCCTTGTAGACTGTCAAATCTACTTGACCCATGCATATGACATGTATGTTTATATGCATACATATGAATTTCTTTTTATACATGTTTAATAAATAATAATTATTATAACTTATTTAGTAACATAGCCCCCAAAACTTTTTAGAACGGTTTATAAACGATTTAAGTGGATCTGGAAATTAATATGTATTGACAATGTCAGAACACACCATGTACTCATTATTGCCAAAATGACTGCTACAAGTCGTAGAGGCTCATTTGACAGTCACTCTACAATTCAAACCATACAAAATAGACAAACTACTGAATCGCGTAGGTAGCAAGAGAACAAACTGCAAATGTTGGTCCCTGCAATTGCTACAGACAGCAAAAGTTTCGCACACAGTCACATAACTGCTCATACATGTAGCAAGACGCAGTAAATGTGTGTGTGCATGCTCATCGCGAAAAAGTAATGCTTATGTACATCACGCTTTCATACCCTTCCCAAAAATCTTTACGAAAACACAAAAATTTTGCATGGGCATGGCAAAGCCGTTTAAGAGTTCGGAATACTCTTACTAAGAAAGGCAGATGAGATCGTCGCGAATCGCCACTCGCGAACAAATTTCAATTTTTGTGGGCTGCTGGCTTGTGCTCGCATAGAGTGAGAGAGAGAGAGAAAAAAGAGAGAGGGAGAGTAAAGAAAAATAGCACACAGAATGTACTCATACGAAACCGCGACCATGCCGGTTGAGCGCTTGCACCGCAATGAATTCGTCGTTTCATATTTTGACTGCCCAACCCTGAATTGCCCAAACCGAACAAATACGAAGTTGAGCGGTCGCTTGGCTCATATTCTGGTCCGTGGAAAAAGTTTGTTCTAGTTGTCTAGTCTATGTGTTGTATGGTTAGTGATACTACGCTCTCCCGCTCTGTCGTTGCGCTCAGCGGCAGAACTCCTTATATACAAATATTGTACTTAGCCTAAGACCATATATTCATTCAAATAAAGAATTATGATTGATCCGACCATAAAGGTGAGCTGATGGTCTTGTTCTCATTTATTATTTTCTACATGGCGACCGTGACAAGTGTTACGAACATGTAAGACTAAAAAGTGAAGTGAATTAAAAAAAAACTAAAAACTAAAAACAACAGAAGAACAACTCCTCGGGCACGGCGACTGGAGCGCCTCGCGTTGCCACTACCGTGCCCGAGGGCTGAATCCACTGGCTATCATCCCAGTCAAATAGCCCTAATTTTTTCAACCATAATACACAGACGTAAGCAGAGTGTACATCCAACAAGCAACAAGAGGTGCAAAATATATGATGTCTGGGATTGCAATAACACGTTTGGGCGAGGAGCGCAAGGCTTGATGAAAAGATCATCCATTGTAGTTTTTAAAATGTGAAATAAACACACGTGAACCTCATGATCTAGGAGTGCAGTATTCGCAGCAAGAGATCGACAAAAGAAAAATTTGTAGAAAACATCAGACGAGAACAACGGAAAATATAAACAAGTAAGAACGTTGCAGTTAGGCGCAACTAACTGCGATATACTTTGCTCCCATAGGTGTATCTTATTTATTTAATAAACATTTAATTAACGAAATATTTCGGCAATTAGAAAACGTACATGGCAAGCAACAAACGTTTTTCCTACACATGCATACAGATTTACACATGAACACACTATACGAGTATACACACAATTTTCTATGTATGCATACAAAAGTTTGCATGCCAGACTAATCTAAGAATTGTGACTGGATTGGGAATTTTTCGATCGTTACTTTAGTTTTGTCAAAAGGCGTTCTAGCAATGGCTTATTTGGTTTTAGTTAGCGGGTATCAATTAATGGCAGTGGCGCTGGTGGTAAGCGCTATGCAAGCTATACTTAGGTGCGTGGGTTCGAATCCCGCAGAAAAATTTTGTTCAACAATTATTATTTTTATTTTTTTTTATATTTGTATATTTATTATAAAATGCTGGTCAGGTAATCAGCTGTGAATTTATTTAGGTTTAGCTAACGATTACATGTTGTTTTTAAAAGACGTTCGAATCCCGCTGGAAACTTTTTATTTATTAATCGAAAACTTATAAATTTTATTTTTCAAATTCATTAATTAATTAATTATATTTATGTTAAAATGCTTTTTGCCATCTTAGCAATTGCTACTAAGCTATTATATGCATGAATTATGCAGTTGGCCACAACAAACTTCTTTGCCGATTTGCCACGCCCCCAGTGGGCGTAGACGCATAATTTTTGGCCAGTTCTTAGAAAGGGCCGAGGCTAACATGCCTGCAAAATTTGGTTACATTTACATTCCAAAAATGCGAAAATTACAGGGTATTTTTCGATATGCCACGCCGCCAAAGAGGCTGAAAATTTATTTTTGGGGCATCGATAGAGGAGAACATTAGTAACTCAACCATCCAATTTTCAAGCTTCTAGCTCTAAAACTGTAGGAGATATAAACTTTTGCGGTTTGCCACGCCCCCTGTGGGCGTAGATATATCTACCATAGCTTATTAGTCTTGGGTTGTCAACTCGAGTATACATGCAAAATTTCAAGTCTCTAGTGTCAATAGTGTTCAAAATATAGCACAATTTGAAAAATCACTATATATTCAGGTCCGATTTACCACGCCCGCAATGGGCGTAGACATATAACTTTTTGATCGATCATCTTAGAATCATAACATTAACTCACATGCAAAATTTCAGTGTTCTAGCTTTAACGGTGTAGAAGATACGTTTTTCCCGATTTGCCACGCTCCCAATGGGCGTAGATATATCCGCCATAGCTTTTTGAACTTGGGTTGTCACCCCGAGTATACATTCCAAATTGCCACTCTCTAGCTCATCATCTAGTATGATAACCTATGGGCGGAAGTGTTTTCCGATTTGCCACGCCCCTAGTGGGTGGATCGGGAAAATTTTTACACTTTATAATTCGGGAGAATATATGAGTATATGTTTAAAATTTCAAGTCTCTAGCTCTAATAGCGCCGAAAAATATTGCGTTCATACGGACAGACGGACGGACAGCAAGACGGACATTGCACAAACCCAATATACTTTCTTTCCTTTAGGAACAAAGTATAAAAATAAAACTCACCTACGGGAACAAAGTCTGTCGCAGTTAGCTAGCTGTTGGATATATACATTTTTGTTGTTTTACCACACCTCCTTTGGACGTAGATACTTCTAACATATACTTTTTGATCTTTGGTTGCCAACCCGACTGTAATAGTATCAATAGTGCCCAAATCATCGTAAAATTTTAAAACTCATTTTATATTCAGGAAATTGGAAAAAATTATACATATAGAATTTCACAGTATATTTACATACCACTTGAAGTCATGGCCATTGGAAAACATATATTTCCTTTTTTGAGCTAGATCATTTGATTAGATAAGTTAAATTACTTCAGCCTTCACTGAAAAATTAACTTAAGTGCTTTTGTCCGACTGCAATATACTTATTATCTTCTACTATATAAAAAAAAAAGTCGAGTTTTCCTCCCTGACGCTATAACTCCAGAACGCACGAACCGATTTCCACGGTTTTGCATTTGTTAGCAAAGAATAATATAAAAATCTACTTTCCTTCCTGAATTTAATTTGGAAACGGGATGAGTTATCGAAAAAAACAAAATAAACTCGAACTGCATAACTAACATACGAGTGTTCATGTAAAATTTCAGCTCTCTAGCTTTTATAGTTTCCGAAATCTCGACGTTCATACAGACGGAGTGACGGACGGACGGACGGACGGACAGACGGACAGGGTTAGATCAACTTATTTTTGTATGCTGATCAAGAATATATATACTTTATGTTACATACATTTTCACAAAACCATTATACCCTGAATTTCCATTTTCAATGGGTTCAGGGTATAATAAAATGAACTTAAAGCATAAACGAAAGAATGTCCGTTATAGTTTACAGAACATGCGAATAATGTTAGAAAAGAGATAGACATTCAGCGGTGTTTACATACATATTTTTAACACTCCTTCTACACGCGATGTCTATTTACAAAAATGAATCATTTTAATCCTAACATTTCAGTAACTTTCTCATGTTTAACTTTACATAAATTCTTCGTTAATACATCTGATATCATTTCATCAGTGGGAATGTACTTTATATCGATTACATTATTTTTGTACATTTCCCTTACAAAATGGTACTTAATTTCTATATGCTTGCTACGCGAATGAAATTTTGCGTCTTTTGCAAGGCATTGTGCGCTCTGATTGTCGCTATAAATCAGCAACTTTGCCATTGGTCCGAGCTCCATCTCGTTGATCAGCTTTCTAACGTATACCGCCTCCTTAGCTGCTGTAGAGGCAGCTGTGCTACTGAGGGCGACCAAATTCTGCTATTTTGACCCCCAAGAGACTGCTGCTCCAGCAAGGAAGAATGACCAACTCGTAAAGGACTTCCGATCGTTTCTGCCACCAGCCCAGTCTGCATCAACAAACAGTGGATAGGCACACCGGTTTTTCTATAGTGTAGTCTCAAATCTGAGGTACCTTTTAGATATCTCAATACCCGCTTGGCTGCAACCTCATGCTCCTTGTGCGGATCTGCATTTCTCTGCGCTAGCTTAGCCACAGAGTGTATTATATCTGGCCGTGTAGTCAACGCCAAGTACAATAACGAGACAATGAACGCTTGATAGCGCGTTTTCTCCACCTGGCCGCAGTCAACATCATCGCACTTCGTTTGGAAATCAGCTTCCAACGGAGTCGTGTTAGGCTTGCAGTCTTGCATGCCGTAATCATGCAACAGGCCTTCAATGTACTGCTTATGGCCTATGGAGAGACTACCAGTCTTGCCATCTCGTTCAATCTCCATCCCCAAAAAGTGATGCAGTTCACCACCGTCGACCACATCAAATTTGTTTGATATGAGCTGCTTTATGTGGGCCACGTCTTCTTCTCTGGTACATGCAAGTATAAAATCGTCAACATATATAACAATAATATTTAAATACCCGTTGATTTTCTTTGTGTAAATGCATGGCTCACTAGCACATGGGACAAAACCATCGATAAAACCCTCTGGTTGTCGCATATAAACGTCATCGTGTAGCTCGCTGTTGATCCAGGTGCATCTCGTGCTCGACAGCTAACGCAATCAGTAATCTGATTGAGGAGTAACGTGCAACTGGAGAAAAACTTTCCGTGTAGTTAACTCCGTATTGCTGTCCGCATCCTTTCGCTACCAATCTAGCTTTAAAACGATGAACGTTGCCACGCTCATCACGCTTGGTGGTAAAACCCCATTTACAACCAATAACTTTTTCGCCTGTAGGAAAATCGACCAGACTCCACGTCTTAATGTTTTCCAGGTTGTCATACTCCTTCTGCATCGCCGATTTCCAGTTTTCAGATTGATGTGACTGAAATGCCTCACTAACACATGTAGGAATAACAATATTTTGGGCATCTAGTACATTCAGCACATTGTACTCTTTTCGTGGATGACCTGCACGCCCAGAGCGAACAATTCGTGGCCACCTTGGACCTCTTTTGCTATTAGTTTGCCCATCCTCAGCATCTTCTTCGTCACCACTTTGCTCCTGAACAACAGTTCGACTTTGTTGCTGCTCATCAGGATCGTGACTTTCATCATTGTGTTCGCAATCAAGTGTTTCACCTGGCTCAAGGATTAGCATATCTGACTCACGTGATGATCCTCGATCGTGTTCCAATTGTTTCCTGAACTTGTGCTCTAAAAACACAACATCTCGGGATAACACAACGTTCCTCTTCACAGGGTTGTACAGACGATAAGGTTTGGCAGTTTCAGAGTAACCTACCAGAATATGCTGCACGCCTTTTGCTGAAAACTTGTTCTTATGCATTTTATTTTATACAATAGCTTCCATAGGAAATACTTTCAGATGCGATACACTCGGCTTTTTCCCATTCCAATCCTCATATGGAGTTTTGTCCAACAAAGCTGCAGTTTCAGCCCTATTACGTATTTTTTTTTTTTTTTTTGCACATGTTTCGCACACAAAATCATTTGTATTACACACACTAGCATGAAGTCCATAAACCATGTCTTGTTTAATCATTTTATTTAGGCTCATGCCATCATGCCATTTCACAAATTGCTTCAAATTTGCATTTGCTGCAAATACTGTTTTCATACTACTTTCAAATAAAAACAAATCGTTGTGATTTTCTGCAATCAGCCAATTATCATTCTCACTGTCTTTAATATACGCTTTATTTTTAGAAAAATCACTTTCAACCCTTTTTCAGTTGCCTTTGACACAGATAAAAAATTGCATTGTAAGTCTTGAACATAAAAACGTCGACCAATTCGTTCGTATTATTTTTCCACTTCAGCAGCACTGTCCCGCAACCTTCAGTTTCTATATAATTATCACCTGCTAGCTTTATTTTCTCTTTGTGTTCACGCATACATACAAACATTGATTTGTCGCCGCACAAATGAGCTGTAGCACCACCGTCCACACACCAGGCATTTTTTGTGAATTTGATTTTTCAAGGAATAAAGAACACCGAAAGACACTTTTTAGTGCTCTTTTCGATCGGTTTGTCTTTCTCGACCTTCTTCTCTCTCAATTTGCACTTCGCCGCGAAATGCCCGCTTTGCCCACACAATAAACATTTAATATCTCTCAAGTCTTTCTTTGACTTGTTCTTTTTACCGTTTGCTGGACGCGACGAAAACACTTTATTCTCGCTTTTTTCACCCACTTCGCCTATGTTGCGTCTCTCTCCTTCTTCCAATAATTTGATTTTTAGAGCGCTAAATGAAGGCAATGTGTCTCTTGTTTCGATAGCAACCACGAAATTTTCCAATTCGTCATTTAAACTTGCTAGTAATATTATTACAAGCATTTCATCAGCCAACTCTACTTGAATTTCATTTAATCTTTTTACGACATTAGAAAAATTATTCAAATGTTCACGAACACTGTCTGTAGCTGACATTTTAATATACAATAATTGCTTAAACAACTGCACTCTACGCGCGGGTCCGGAAGGCATGTAGATCTCGGATAACTTTATCCACGCATCTCTGGCGGTTCCACAGTGCTTAATACAGTTTATCTGTGATGCTTTCACACACAACAAAATACTGGCGAGAGCCTTCTCGTCTTTGCTGTCAAACAACGCTTTCTGTTCCACTGTATCAGTTTCATTTTTCACTAACCGACCACAAGTCAGAATGTATCAACAGACTTTTCATCTGCACTGACCACGCACTATAGTTTTCACTATCTAGTTTTTCGATTGCAAACTGTGAACTCATTTTGCAATAATTAGTTAGCACACACTTTAACTAACAATTCGAGTCTCATGTGATCTTTTCGATCACCAGCACTGCTTATTACTTTTGCTGCCTGGGTCCAGAACCTATTCGATTCAAAGGTTTATTAGACACTAAAAATATATAACGAATGTATGCTGCAGCGCAGGCAGCCTAAAATGAACTTAAAGTATAAACGAAAGAATGTCCGTTATAGTTTACAGAACATGCGAATAATGTTAGAAAAGAGATAGACATTCAGCGGTGGTTACATACATATTTTTAACAAAAACCAAGCCAAATTTTAATAAGCAAATACCCAACGTTTGAATGCAGGTATTTAAAAAATTGTAACCCACACTTTCCGAAAACCCCTAAAATGCAATAAACAGGCACAAACAGGTAGCATTAAACAGCTATTTAATTTTCAAAAGTCAAATAACTAAACGTTGGACCGTTGGGTGTTGATTCATCATCACGTTAACAATAGCCAACAAAAGCAAAGGAATTCCATGAGCAGGTGACCAATCTATACGAACTGTCCAAGGATTGCATAATTTACCGCAGTCTAATGACCACTACAAACAGATGTCACAACAAAACACAGCTGCGTTCGAAGAATTGTCCGATCAGTCCAAAAGTTGAATTTTTCCGTACGTTTCACGCACAAAAGCAGGTAGACAATCAGGTCGCTTTTAGGGCTAACATATTTCGTGTCAGCAGATAAACCATTCCAAGTCAATACAGGGCTGTACAATAAGAAAACAAGTAAGAGAGCTCTAGTCGAGACGGCTCGACTACGAGATATCCTGAACCCTGTAAAAAAACCAATACTCTTCTTCTTTACACATTCATAGGCACGCGCTATGCTAACCGGGAAGTTGCTGCCGTGGTTTGGGCTAAACTTTGGACTTGATAAATTGCAAGTTTCTAGTATTTGAAATGGTGAAAATTACACAATCCATAATATACATCCAAATATACAAATTTCAAGTCTCTAGGTCAAA